>VTPC01006039.1:210196-225708 GCA_011009095.1 Ignelater luminosus
CCCCAGGGTAACGACGTACGCCGAGCAGCGCAATGGTCGGAGAGAAATGGTCCTCAGTCGGGACCCCAATGACAGAAGGGATTGGAAGCACGGAAGGAACCACTAAACAACCTTTTCACCAATCGGGCATTACCCTGAACTGTAATCCCAAGAAGTCAGCCGCCGTGCCCTAAACCCTAGCAAAACCGTAACACGTGCTTGATTGACAACAGGTGAAATAATTTGTTTGTTTCCTATGACTCTTTCTTGACATTCAGTTTGTTTACTAGAAAGTCTTCTGTAGCATGTAACGAATGTTGTTCTATTTTGCCTTATCCTACAGGCGAGACGCAAAAATCTTTCAGATTTTTTTGGATTGCTCGATTTCCAATTGGTTCAGTCAGTAGTCTCCTATTGAAAATCAGATTACTTGTATGATTTGTGGAAGCAACGCAGCGTCACTGTTTTTCCACTGGTAGTCCAAAATATTATTTGATCTTGGTGCTTTCCAATTTCTAGTTTTAACTAGCCTCTTGGTAAGTTCATCCATTTTTTCAACATCTACCATTTGCTGTTTTTAGTTGGTAATTTAAAGCTTTTTAAAGATATTTCGTATCTTGTTGCACACCTTAGTCAGTCTTATTGTGTTTAGGGTCCAGATTCCATTTTCTTCTCTAGACTTGGTCTTCATGGTGGACTTACGTAAATTATTAAATCAGTTATCTTAGAGATGGCCAAAATCAAACAAGTAAAAGATAAACGTTTTGTAGAAAACGATTACAAATTTCAAAGAATCGTCTTTCATCATTCAACTCACGGTTTATTCTTGACTTTGATTGAGCTGCCCTAGGAGCCGTAATAAAATTCTGGTTTCTTGCAACAAAAAAAAAAAACTGAAACAAGCTTATCAAAGCACTTACATATACAAGCTCAATATTAGCTATGTTGTTATTTAACTTTCAATAGCCAAATGATTTCTACATCACCGGTTATATTCTGGTGACTATGATTAGTTAAGTCAAAAGTCTAGAAGTTCGTTATCATAATCATAACCATACCAGAGGAAATTCAGAGACAGTGAAATTCGAAGTGAACATCACTCTAGTTAGTAGTGACTCAGGCAACAGCTCCCAGTTGGCATTCAATTCTTGCCAAAAGTCAATGTTTCTAAAAACAAAGTACATAGTAAGGTGAAACAAACCAAAACTAAATATACAAAAAATTAGGTCAACCAACATGGAATCAAAGAGAAAACAAGCAATAGAAGAGTGATTTGAAATTTGTAAAACTGTTAAAGCAAATATGTAAAGGTAAAATTAAGATTAAACGCTAAAGGCATATTGTCGTTTGATTTGGAAAAGATTCTCTGTAGAATATTAAACAGGTGATGAAGCAAAAGCAGTGACAGCTCGCCAAAGCAAACAGAAATTATTATTAAGTCTGGGAAAGAAAATAAAGGTATTAGTTCTACCAGGGCAAATGGTTGTCGTTTGGAAGAGGAAGCTTCTAACTAATTTACCGAAATCTAGGAATTTTTATTTGCTTTATTCTATTTGGCGATATATTCGCTTTTACTCGCTAATAAGAAACCCCAAACCAAAAAACCAAGGTTGTATCAGAAGAACAGATGTCTAATCAAATAATTCGTTATCATTGATGCATCCTTAAGCTCCATTCGTAACTGATGCCCAAAAGCCGCCGACTTAGAGCTAGCTGATTTAGGTAAATATTCTTTGTGACTTTCATGTTATATAGTTAACTTGATACTAGATACCAAATTTTAAATGGCACGTTTCCAATTACAATATTCCAAGTGCTATAAGGCAAAAGCTCCGTACATCTTCTATATCATAGAAATCTTTGTTTTACTCGTAACATTCCACTAATTACGTTTGTAGATCACTTATCAGTTAGCTTCTCAGAACGAGACCAAATATTTTGCAATGTTGATTCAAGAATTAGCGCATCAACAATGAGAAAAGCTGTGCATGCCTACTGATTTTTCCAGAAACTAAATACTAGAAGGATGCATCTATGTAGAAGACTGGATATGCCGAGAGTCTAGTTTTGTTAAGTTTTGCAACTGAGAGCCTACAGTTAACAACAGTAGCAAGAATCTGGCCAAGAGATCAGAAATTCAAGGCTTTTGTTAGAAGTACTTCACATGAAACTAATTAATTTCAAGCATCGTTATCAAGTTTGACAGTTGGAAAAGAACCTTGAAACGCAATGCAAATTAGCCCGAGAAACTAAATACTCTTATCAGGTGTGTCTGAAACGTAAATCTCGCTTGAGTTATGCTCGGATCATACACAAAAGGTTACTGCAAAATCATACTGCGCAAGCATAAATCCTCTTTTGGCATTTAATTACCACAGACTGTAAATAAATGGAGATGTTAAAACATATTTACTCTGGATTTACTGACGTTAATGTTCTGCATGCCTTTTATGCTACTTAGATTAACTGTCAGAGATGGAACTAAAATTAAAATGTTGAGATGCATACAAGAATAACTAGTTTAAATGATCCTAAAATTGAATCAAATTTAACATAACCTCACTTTCACTTTTGATTCTGTTTTCTTTTATAAACTTAAACCTGATGTAAATGCGTTTGATCTAAATCCAACAAATGATATACCGTGTATAATGTACGTATATTATATTGCCTGGAAGAATAATCAGATTACTTTTTGCATTTTACGCAATTCCTTTGAACACCCGGTACATAGAAAAAGGATTTATTTAGATTAAAGTACGTCTACAATCTTTTTTTAACTTATCCCATATTTTCTCTAGAATTTTAATTTCTACAGCGTTTTTACACAATACTTTTAATGAATATCTTCCTCACACTTTATATAAATTAAAAACGTGACAAAAATTTAAAACGAGAAATTTTTTAAATTCGACAAAAAAAAGTGGAGAAATGGCCTAACCCCTTACTGTCCTCTAAAATATATTCCACCTGAAAGAACACGTCCATCCTGGATCAATACCTACAGAGAAAACGGGATACGAAGTTATTGCTGGTTACCTTCGATTCGTAGCTCACCTGGGGCCTGAACAACACGGTTTGCACATACTAAACCGAGGAAAAAAAGGATAAGGATAACCGCAGGGGCGGATTGAAACCTTCCTGAAACAAGGTTACATATATATATTTTTTTTTGTTCAATTCTTTAGAGAGAATGGCACTGCAGAATGAAGTTATTATTTTAATAAAACCCGACCAAAACAAATAAATAAAACCGAGGTGTAGATTTTGGTAAATGTAAAGTCAAGTCCTCTAAATACCCTTATGAAAAGGGTTGTGTTGCTGGGGTTTTAGGGAGAACCTTCCGTAAGATTAAGGAGACCAAATAATATTCATAGCCCGCTATTGGCCTAAAGCAAACAATATTTTATATAATGTTTCGCTGTTTGGTTACGCAACAAACACATTCCGGGATCTCGCCCGTTTTCCAGCATTGTGTTGTTTCATAGCGCCTACAACTCCCGCGAGAACTTGTATATAGCAAATTTACATCTAGTATTCATTATTCCATAAATCTATAGCGGTTATTAAACAACACACACACCAACCAAACCCGATTTAGTAATATTTATCTGAATGTGAAACATTTACGTAGGTTAAACTGCAGGTAATAAAATATTACTGCATGGTCGTACTTTATTCGGTTGGCTGGTTTCTCATTTTTGTCCTTTTTGTTAGAGATAATTCAAAGTTTTTGTGTAATCGTTTGAATAACTATTTGTAGAGCTATAAATTCCATAAAATCTTGTAGCTCTTTGCCTAATATTTGAAACCCCAAAAATGTCATTTTGTAAGTTTTGGTAAAGCAGTAAAGATGTTTATGCAAAAAATAAGCCAAATTGCTGTCAGAAAAGCACCATATTATCAACCTGCAGACCTAGCAGTACAAGAAAGAAATAATTATCAAAATCGTAACCTTGTTAGGTTTACAATTATTAAACGAACAGGGGAGAGAGTTCAGAGTTACTTTGTTCGTTTCTTTCAAGAAATTCTAGTAAAGTCAATTCAAAAGTACTTAGATGTTCAAACATGTTCAAATCTATTCTGTGGGACTCATTTGCTATGCATAAAAAGAGTTGATGTTATATTTATAATAGAATTCGCCCTGCTAATCAGTTGGCGGCCTTGGTCGTAAGGAGGGGAGTAACAATAAAAATTTAATATTTAGATTGACAAACAAAGAAAGATTTATTAAATGAGAACAAATGAAAATATACAATACATTATAGTAAACTATAGAATCAGAATTTTAAAACAATTTCCATAAAGAAATATTATCTTCAAAGGTAACACCAAAAACCAAATTTGAAAATGTTTTGCAAGTAGCTTAACATTATCAGGTTTGTAGTTATTTTCATTTATCGGTACACAATATACATCTTGAGTCAATATTTCTGGATTGTACTGCACGATCAGTAATTTCATATAAAGCTTAACATGGTGGTAAACAAAATTTTTAATAAAAGGAAGGAAAAGAAGGAATTTTACATAGTGTCCAAGGCATATCTACAAGTTATGAGTTTGATAGCGTCAAGAGATTGTGCAAGAACAACAGAACTTTATTTGCGTCACTATTTATTTGCAAAAAAATAAATACCTGCCAAGCTAACAGTATTTTATTGTTCTTTAGTTGGGTACAATATTCTGTTGAGTTTTAGCTTCTTTTACTACAATTAGCACTTCAGCAGTTTTAGTCATGTATAGTAACTCTCTTTACACCAATGAATGATTCAAACAGGTATCTAAATCTTTCTAGTAACGGGTCAACACCTGAAACTATGTTCTTACAAACCTCTTTAATAAGGCCAAAGAATTTTAGGCAAGAACCGGGTATCTTGCAAGAATCTATAAACCACAAGATTTCAGAAACCGACAGGGATCCTGATGCCAGTACAAACATTCAATAAACTTTCAACAACAAAAACAGCAACTTAATTCAAAGTAAAAGACCATGAACTATTAACTAATAAACGAGTCACAACTCACATATCGTGAATTTCTAATGAGCATTCTGATACGGGAATAAGTCAGGCAAAATGGCTGTCCCTTTATTTGTTCGTTTGAAAAAGGTTACCAGATTTTTGTTTTATTTCCTTTTTATGTTTAGGTTCCTTCTAGGCGTCTTCGAGCAGAGCGGTAGGAAAATTTGGTGAGCGAACCTACTTACACAAGGGCATCGCTGTCGTCGTGGCGTGGAACGCGGCGTGATAGTTTGTTCGTAAGTCAACGATTTTGTATCGTTGGTGTAGTAGCATGCTGACTAAGATGTACAGGCAGTGAAAATGACGTTGCGAAAACGATTCGTGGTGGTTAAATCGATGACGCAGAAATAAACTCATTGGTGTTGCGTATACTTGTGATTAGCGGATACAAACATTTCTTCAGGACTCCCCTTTGTGTGCTGTGGAGGTGCAATTCGGTAATGGCTGGAGAGAGCCTTCATGGTCGCAATCCCGCTAACAACGCGTCCCCGGAAGGTTTCGGAAAGAGGACGCCCTACAGAGCAAAGTAAGGAAGTATTTATCCGACGTCGATAGAGTCGCTTCTGCCTAGGGCAAAGACGTAGCAGAAGGACTTTTTGAACCCAGGTGCCTGCAACTTCGCCAAAACGTAAAGTGAACACGAGGAAACAGTGGAAAGGGAATCGATAGTTGGCGACCCATTTAGACACCATGCGGAATTGTAGAATTTTTGGGCAGTTGCTGAGCATGTTAAGAAGTTGATCAGAATAAAGTGAAAATGCACAACAATGTCCTACGAAAATCTTGGACGGTAATGAACTAATCGGTCAACAACGTTTGAAGGATTTTATCTAGGTCGAAAAAAACCTTGCTAGATACTACTAAGACATGATGTTATCAAAATTGTGATCTATCATAAATAGTAAAGTAAAGTGGTTGGACACAGCAAACTAAAACTGTCTGTTTCCCTTTCAGGAAATGAAGAACAGAGCAAAAAGCAAAGAGACATCTAATCCACCTTCTGGTGATTAGGGACCTCTTCCACGGCTGAAGAGACTTGAAGATTCAAATACCATTATGGTATCATCATCATATTACCTATTAACATGGATGGGCAAACTTTGGCCCCTTAGGCCGAATTGGCTCCTATAACTACAAAAAGCGTCCGCAATGCTTGCAGCCCAAAACTAATTGTTTGGTTAAATTTTCTGCTCGAAAATTGCTTTTTGCTGATAGATTTGCCATAATTGGGACTGTTAACGATTCGAGTTGCAAATGGCAATAATGTTATGTGCGAGTCTTAAATTCTTGATGGCTTTTCATTCAAAAACCTTCTCAAAATCAAAAAATCATCAAATAGGTTAGAGTAACAAATTAAAGAAATTTTAAAAGGAAACTCAGAGCTTCTTGTGACCTGCCCTAGATGGATCGAGTACCAATAAGACATTAACAATGTATTTTGATTATAACGTATGGGAGGGAGGTGAGCATTCATTCATGCGTTTATTAACATTTTAGACCAACTTCAACGATAAGGGTTATCTTCAACTAACAATCAAATGATATAAATGCTTGGAATAGCAATGATCAATTATTGTTATATACATACGTACATTTTTGTTTAAAATTGCAAAGCCAATTATTGTATTTGCATGCAAACTTATTTATGCTTTTCTGTTTTAAAAATCCTCTCTAAAATTAGATTTCAAGTCTATTTCCTGCCCAAAACACGCAAATATTTAAAATGTTCTCATGGATTCTCTTTTGAAACATTTCCATTCTGCAACATTACACTTGAATTTTAAACGCCAACCAACCCATAATTCTTCTTAATTAAAAATCCGGGATTCTTAAATCAGAACGCGAAACAATTTTTAGACATTCGCCGAACGAATCTGCAGGAAAGAAAAGATACACTGCATATAACTGTCAAATAATATAAATAAAAAAAGAACCTTGTCAAAATGCAAAGTTTCTTCTTGTGGCACCTGTGTGGCGAGCATTCGGTCGACGAACTCAAGGAGATGAGCGCGGATAGACCAGGAATTATTGAATTTTCGAGGACACGTAAGGTTCCAGTTCCATGTGAGAATAAAACGTTTTATTTGCGGAGTATGTAATGGTTGCGACCGGACTTGCCACCGATATTATTCCCCGCTTGGGCTCATTTAGAATTCAGCTCGAATAACGTATTCATGGGGGTCTACAATGACTACTCTATCGTGCAAAAAGCTTTTTGCGATCACCGAACTGATACCTGATATTTAGAAAACAGACGAAACAAGTTCAACTGGTTATAATAATAATCATCGCTGAAAAGTCCATGTGGCGCTATAAACGCCGGACTCGTGAAAAAATATCGTTTTTACACGCGCCCTGGTGTTTAGGCTTTTCAGGTTCTATTGGCTAAAAATTATTATTCGCAGGGTAACACAAAACCAAATGAATATCCGCATTTCAAGTATGAAAATTAGATTACTGATAAATAAAAAAATGTTTAATTTTATTATCTAAATGTGAAAAACTGCTGATAGCAAGTGAGAAACAAATAAAGGCCGGTAAAATTTTAAATTCGCAACACATATTGTCCATTTACATAAAATGCAGTCTACAATTGCATTGTAAATAATGCACGCCCCTAAGTGAAGTGTTTTTGGTTCCAAGAGCACTGCAAATATACTGATAAAATGAAAGGTCTGTAACATAAAATTCTTATTTACATTTTTTCTTCTAAAAACCTTTAAAGTGACTTGAAGAGGTTTCAAGTATCAGAGAGTATGAATATATTGCAGTATAGATTATCATTACATTAAATCATGCAGTGCTGCCATGGTAGAATGGACTTCACTTTTTTATTTTATTTAATAAACGAAAAACAAAACTAGATATTGCTCACTAGATTAAATTCTTCAATACAGCGGATGACTATGGAGACACAAAAAGTTTAGTCTAACAAGTGTATATCAGATTATTATATTGAATGTCATGTCGTGTTGCTTATTCCAGATTGTTGACTTGAAAAGAGTTTTAAATTCAATGAAAAAGAAAATGTCTCAGATCTTACTAAACTCAAAGTGTAAAAATTAGTAAATTACATAATTCAGCAAAGAAATCCAGACCGTATCCATCGAATCATGCATGTGACAAAAAACAAATACCAAAAATATATTAAGCTTTCGGAAACAAACAAGGTGGAGCAATCATCCGATTTTAAAAAATTTGAGTTTTCTTTGTAACAAAGTAGAAACTCGGTAATTCACGATAACATAAAACAATTAAAATTACATTTTTGGCGGAAAAGACTAGAAACCCAAGCAATATAGTTAAAAATTTATTGAGTAATAAATTCTGATAATGAACAATAATCGGAAAAATTAAATAATCTACGAGCAAACAAAAAAACTTTCCGATACCAAAAATGACTAGCTCAAAGAAAAGCCAAATTCATAGCTTTTAATATCAAAATGGATACGATGAAAAAGAAATAAATTTGCTTTACAAACAAAACAAAAGAATAAAAATCAAAATCAAAACTACAGACTCAAAAAATTAAAATGTGAAAAAAGTCATGCGAAAGTCCCAGAAGATACCCAATAGATATAAATTGATTTCTGTGGTTTTCTACTTCACTTCCTAAAACAGATACCTTACCCAAGTTTTGACAACAAGAAAAATTTTCTTGCCACCAAAGATCTCATTGTACTGAACCAAAACAATTTTAAGAGAAATTGATTCCGTGCTGTTCAAAAATTATCTAAATATAGAAGTTCTTAAGATATTGAGATTTAAAGTATTCCAAAGTAGAAATATCTTGGTTTTCAGGCTGCTCTTTCTTAGGATCTTGTCATTTTCTAGATCTCAAAAACTAACAGATGATTTCAATGACTCTTCGACGTATGACCCCACAGGGTCGGTAGAAATCTAAATAACAAGAATTCGTAGCGAGAGAACCAAAAGAAACGAGAACAAAATTTGGCATGTCTACTTAAGATGTTTTGAGACATAACCTAGGTAAAGTCACACGTTAAAAGGTTTCATTGAATTCGCTTTTATTTCGTTCCCTGCCTCCCTCTAAACTTTAAGACATATGTTACTAGGGTCTTGTTTTGTACTTTCGGAATGCAAAGTCATATAGGCATGGAACTTTCTTTGCTACATAGAATAGAACATAGAATCTAATTGATAAGATCAAGTATTTAGAAGAAAGTTAGATCTTGTGTGTTTGATGTTTTATACCACCGTCATACGTGCTCCTCAATAAGAACGACACATATCAGTAGATAACTTAATCAATTATCTACAAAAAACAAGCTTCATGTTTTTGGTGTCGTTGGGTGCAAATTCATCTGTTACCCCTTCTGAAGTGCTTGTTTATCATCATTTAAACGATGCTACAATAAAAAATTGATCCTGTCACCATTAATAAAACAGGTTAATGGAATTGACAGATTATTTATTTATTCATAGGTTTTAAAATCAAAATCAAATTCAGGTTAATTTTGATTTTGAGCAAGATCGATTTTCATCAATAATGCAAACCCCAAATAGCACCCCTGTACGTTTTATAACATTTAAATAGCATTAGAGCTCAAGGTAACATATCGTTTAAAAGGTCTTCTCATCCTCGACACAACCACTTAACTTTTCCAGAATCTGTCGATTCGATTTTGAGAAATTGCAGACGGTAGAAAAACATAGCCCGATCCCCGCTTATATTTAGTTCTGTTAAAAAAGTTAATGGAGTGCAAAAGCTGATCATGTGCTACCGCAGTGACTCGTGCAAGGACGTAGTTCAATTCGTGTTCTTATTTAGTTGCCTTAAAGGTTGTCTTAGTTCTTTGAGAAGAAAAGCTGGACTTTTGTGACATAATAAATGTGTCGCAATGAAACAGTTAGTTACGAAAACTCGTTTAGTCGTACACAAAATTAAATGAGCTTTCGATTGAGCAAGCACAGCCTAACTCTTTGTGAAGGTTTCAAATGTAGAGGGGATAACATTTGTTTCTACCCCAAGAATGTTAAAAAAAAAGGGAAGCGCAACTTGACCAAGGCTCAGACCTGGATGGTGCCTGACCAAAGCCAGCGTGTTGGGGCTGGCCTCAATTTAAAAATCTATCGTGCTTTTTGGTCCAATCAGGCCGTTCAAGTCGGGATTCTCAGATCAATCAAGAAGTCAACTTTATCCCCAGTCGGGGCAGGCCTCGAAATTCCGGCATTCATTGAGCTGTAACATGATGATTATTGCCTTTGGAAGAAGTCATACCATCAACAAAGTGGCGACATTCGTGGAAGGGCGCAGGTCAACCCATCTTTGGATTTACGTAGTGGTCCTTAAAACTTTGATGGATAACGAAGTCCGACATTGAGTTATCACAGGTAGCTCGCGAAGTAGCTTGACTTGTGTTTCTACCTAGCTCTTTGAGACAGTTGATAAAGAGCGCGGTTTGACTCGTTTTTAAACAAAACGGGCGAGCGCACGTTTCTACTCTAAGAAGGTTAAAAGAAGAATGAAACTCGCCACAAAATAAATTTTCAAAAAATTGATAAAATAAAAAAAATTGACTCATTTTGGTAAAAAATTCATACACCGACTGATGTTCATATTTAGTAGTCAGTTCGAGTTAATCATTAATTCGAAACGAATACAGCCAAACCAGAATTCAAAGAGCTCTGATTAGGCTATCATACCACTGCCATTTGAATTTGAAGCTTTTGAGGGCTCAAGAGCATGTGTAATCAAAGACTTTTAGAAGCTAGTGAGTTCAGATGATCTTGAGACTTTCCAAAGATTTGCCGAGATATTTAACAATTAAGATGGCAGAAAAGTTATCTAAATTTATCGTTTGAATTTAAACTGACACTAAACTCAAAATAGAATTGTCCATATCTTAAGTTTGACAAGACAAATTGCAATCAGCTAATAGAAACTTATTAATAATTTTAAAAGGCTAGAAGGCTATATGTAGATAAATTTAAGATTTATGAGCTGATATCTACTTACTTTTGAGACCTGTAGGAATAGTGGCCAAGCTTGATCATGAAGTTAGATAAATCAAAATTTGGTTATTTTGAGCGATTTTCTGATCAACTAACCTAAGATGTTTATCCAATACATTAAACTACATTGGACAAATTATTTTAGAATAGAAAACCATGTAAAACGAACCAATATAAGAATGATAAAGTTTGAAAAATTCTAAGTTGACGATTTTATGCATTTGACCCACAGAAAGATGATGGTTGCCAGATAAGTTAACTAAAATTTTAGCAAATGGTAAAATATGAACAATGATGTTCAACTTTCAGAAAAAATGGATTTTGAAATTAGAGGAAACAATAATGATGATGATGATGATAATACGTAACAACCATTATTATAGCGTGCCATCAAAAAATAACTGAATCTGCGTAGCTTACAAAAAAACCTACACACGCTAGAATCTACTAAAAAATAATTCCTAAGGAACAATAAGTTGTGTCGATTTTTGCAAGACACGCTGTATATTTTATTATGAATGCAATTTGCATTCATTGAAGTAAAAATGTATTTTTCATTATTGTCAATGATGATCCAAGACTCATTTTCTGTAGTTTAGCGGTAAGTTAAAAAAATTACAACTAGAATATCATAATTCCCTCTAATACATTCGATTTGATTAATTTGGGTGGAATTATCGGGTTTAATCTGCTCCTAACCTTCCTTACCAGAACGATTTGAAACGAATTCAGGTGTAAATATCAAATCAACCGGACTGAATTTCATTTATTTCTGGATTTCCCTTACAGAGAATCTTGTTCTCTAATGAAATAGCAGAAAAAAAATCTGAGATGCAAATACATGAGATACCACAAAATAGAGATGAACCTGGACAACTCTGTAATTACAGGTTGTGATATACGACGTGGTGACATCGGAATAGCATAAAGTCAGTTTGATTTATTATTATTTTCAGTTTGTTCAGTCATTATTTATTTATTTAAAAACAAGGTAATTTAGATAATTCATCTGTTATCATTTTTATTTGAAGATAAATTACATTTAAAAGATCTTAAATCTTAAAATCATAAATAACAATTTCAGTAACAAATTCAATATAACGTCGAGATGAATTTTTAGCTTTTTCATCTTGAAGCTACTTTGCAAGGAAACACCAAGAAAATATATTGAATATGCGAAGGTCCAGGGATGATTTTCTTCCAGCCTAGGGGACTTAAAATGAGTGAAAGCGTAGGTGCTGTAATCCTAAAAACCCACGCAACGTTTTCATCTGTAATATGTACGAGTATACACGTGTATCAATGTTGTAGTCGATTAGATGTTTTTTGCATTCAATTTATAAAAACATTTAAATTTCCATTTAGTAGAGAAAAGTTAAATTAGAAATTAATTTATGAAAAAAATCTAACTCACGTTAAGTTAGTTAGTAACCGCGCCATAACATTTAAGTTTCATCTAATCTCGCAGCCATAATCCTGTTCTAATGTCAATCACCTCTAAGGTTAGGTGGACGCCATCTGCATAGAGATACGACCCTCCTCCTCCTCCTCGTCCTCCCCCAAACGACCAACCTCTGCACTAGCAAACTACTTCTGATTTGCAAATTCCAGTACTTACCTGCAACAGAAAAGCGGATTAAACATTCAAATCAGGCACAACTATCAAAACTTGCATATTGTATTTATTGTATGCAAAAAGATTACTACTCATTGATAAACAATATTGGCATTTGCAGTCTTAAGACATATTATTTTTTGGTTAGTGAATTATTTTTCCTGCATTCTTATTCATCTCACATTTTGTATACTTAATAAGATATGTTGTTAAATTTAGACAGTGAGTAATGTATACGTGATTGATTTACAAAAATTTGCCAAAAATATTCACTTCATTTTTTTATTCAATTCCAGCCGGGTTTATAAACGTGTGTGTAGTAGGCACAGTGGCGTTTGAAACAAAAATATATAAACATAACAACATCGCTTATGGCATCACAATAAAAATGTTTTTATTATTATCCCGTTTCATCGACGAAAATTAATTTTTGGCGCATCAAATTTTTGATTATGTCTCGATTAATGTAAATGCAATTTATTACAAACAAAACACAAAAGCCAAACATTGTTTTGGGAATGAATTGATTATTCATTATTGTGCATCATCCATAACAATCATAAAAATTTTACGTTGCTGAATTTTATGTGCGCCAGTGATATTGAATCTTATTAGCCTCGGTTAAACTACGCAACATCGAAGGCATATAAACGATGAATGTTGCTTTCGAATTACAAAATAATTTTTTTCCAGTGGTCACACAGTGGTTAGCAAATATTTTTTTTTAACAAATCCGACAGTAAAGATATTTTTGTTTTTTACATCATAACCTCAAATTAAACCATAAACAAAATATTTCACAACGTTACATTCATATATTTACAAATAACGCTAATTAATTACTTTCTGATGAAACAAAAACATCCTATACCACTCTAAGCTAATTTGGCAAAACCCTGTAGGATGATGCTTGAAGAAAGAATCGTAACCAAACCAAACTGGTTCTTTTTGGACAGTTCTGAGCATGATGTGTTTCGAAAACTTTCACGCCCTGGTTTAGTTTATTCTACTATGCCACTCAAACTAGAAATACATTGGTCATGAACTTGCCGAACTAATCGTTAATCAATATTCAAATTTACGACCTCTGATCATCAAATAAAGATAAACACAAATAAAATGAATGCCACTCTGGAAAACCCGATTTGTTATTTGAAGAACCAGAAAAGTAGTACACATATACATGTAGCTCAAGATCATGGTGGTTCTCATACGGAACATCACAGTACCAGGAATATCTTGAACATCAACCATAGTTTACACCCAAAATTCTCTCTTCAGCAAATCTACCTCTCACGTCACCGAAGAGTGACGTACCAAAAACCACCCAACCCTTGGTTAACCTTGTCAAGGAAGAATAGTAGCATTTTTTCCTCGAACAATTCACAGAAAAGCTCGAATTTGAAAACTTCTTATCATATCGTCGTACCACCTTGTTAAAGATGCTTCTAATGTCAAATAGGTAAACGCAAGAAAATCATCATCTAGTACGAAAACATATGGGAAAGGCAATGTATTTCCAGTTCTTTCTTCCATACTGGCAAGACGGAAGTCCGAGACTCGTGCATCGCAATGTTATCCTCGTATGAGAACCTGTCCATTTCCTACACAGTCGTGCACATACTTGCCATTACTCAGCTCAGGCTTTGCGGTTTTTGAAGACTTGAAATATACAACAGCCCGACTGAGCTCAAAACTTAGTCTTTGCATCTATAATGTATTTCACAAATTCCCATTCAAGATTCCCATGCTAGGCCCAAAACTGCCCAGAAATCTGGAAAATTTGAAAGCTATTAGTACCATGCTGTTCTGCGTTTAATTAAGCAGAACCTAAACACAGAACAAGATGAGGAGAGTTGGGTTCAATCAGGAGCACACTAGGCCAGTCAATATCGACATAAGTCATCGCAAAAATTAGGGTAGTTCTAATTTTTTAATATGTTGTTAGGACCCCACGTGTAGTATAAACCTAGATTTGTAACCCCGAAAAACCTGCGCTACCTGCGTAGTGGCCAAAAAACAGCGAAATTTTCGCACTTGTTTTCGTTTTTTGATTATATCTCCTAAACTATGCGTGCTACCGAAAATGTTATTCATATCTCTGTTAAAGCAAATTCAATTTGTTACAATTTGAGACTAAAATGGGCTTTATACGTCCATTAGTTACCGAGATGCGGCTTTTTAAAGATTGGCAATGTTTTTTTGTTTTTCTTTTTCTACAATCTTCGTCGTCGTCGTCGTCCATATCGATCGGCGCAAGACTGGCCTCTGCAAACCCGAACATGTTAGGCTCGCTTTTCGACAAGCGCAGGTCCCAGAGCACTTGCACGACTATTGGGAGGTTGGGGCTATTGTCGTAATGATGATGAGTAGTCCTAGATCGCTAGTGAACCAACCCCAGTCATTTGGGCTTTTTCCACCCTCAACCATTTCCGTACTTGATAGTAAATGCGAAACGCGTGGTACTTTGCAGCATCTTTGATGGGGGGAGGCGAGTAAGGTTCACTTTGGCTGTGGCTGCTGACTTGACAAAGTACGTGTAACGGAGGCTGTTTAGAGACTCGGTTTCATCTCCTCCATAGATAGCCACGAGGAGCTTCTCACCAGCTGTGGCTATTACCTCGTGGTTGGAATCTGGTTGCAAAAATATTTTCGCCAGCTCTATCAAGTGGGTTTGGTGATGCAGATCCTCTGGTCTTATTGGCCACTTTCACTGAGCTAGTGATGATTTCCAAGGTGTTCACTTTTTTATTCCGTTTAAATTTTACCGTCTTAAACGTGGTACCAACAATTTGCTTCACGCCTTCAGCTCTCAATTCTTGGACCAAGTGGTAGTTGATCTCAGCACCTCCAACAATTCCACTAGCGATGGAAAGTAGGTGGTCAGTCCTGGGAATAGGGGGTGGGTACTGAACCACGTC
>VTPC01006040.1:0-17558 GCA_011009095.1 Ignelater luminosus
ATTATTTTATTCCAACAATAAAACTCTCCAATGAGTCATTCAATCAATACTGAAAGAATCGTTAATGATAATGAAATACCAAGAAAACACATGAAGAAACAGATATATAAAAACTTAACCGGCAAACACCTGGTCTTGTAATAGTATTTATACGATTTTAAAATCTTTAGATGGTAACTAATTAACCCACATTTTTACGATATTCTGATGTAATTAATTAGAAAATCAATGTTTAAAATTCTTGTCTTGTTAACAAATATCCTTTTTGAGATATAATACCTAGAAGGTTGTTTACCTCGCTAATAGATATAAATTGCCAATTGTGGTTTATTGTAGATCTCCAGAGAAAACGTTTTATAGTAACTTTCTGGGAATTAAAAAATATGTAGTGTAGTAGTTTAAAACGTTTCTTAGGAAATTAGCGAGAAGGTTCAGAATTGGTAATTCTTAATCCAGCTACTTTCACGCAACTGTGTTGCATAAAAAGAAAATTGTACAATGCTTCGATCGGAATTATATAAATAAGGTAGCTTGATTTTATGTGCATGTTGACTAATTAATTGCGCAACTATAGTACTAATGAATGGGATTACTTTTTGTTATGAACGATTTATTTTTTAAAAGGTTTCATTTTGCTTTAGGGCTCTGGGTGGAGAGTTTGTAGTTCAAGATTTACATCTTTTTTCTCGTTTGTTTTTGTTGTAATATATTACTTTTCTTTTGATCGATTTTTTGCTCGTAAATGCGATCATTACTGCAGATAGCTTGACATTTAATAACTGGTAGTTTATGAAGATCGTTCATTGATTATTACGTGATTTAGAGTCATACTCAGTAACTAAGTTGAGTTGAATGTAAACTAGCTCATTACTTTATATAGATTTGTATAAGCCATATTAACAATGTGGCTATCCGGAAACAGCAGTGTAGCTACCAAGTAAAATTTCAAGTAAATTGGAGTACAGATAGTTCTAAATTATACGGTTAAATTCTGTTTGTGATATAGACAGTCTTACTTTATACAGGGTGTCTTAAGAATGAGTGCAAATACTTGGCATTTGAGTCTGCAAGCAGAAATGATGCCTATTTTTATACATAACTTATCTTTAAATAGATAATGCTTACTACAAGCATGCATCGTCGCTACCGATATACAGGGTGTTTCTGAAAGTTTCACAAAATAAAACTGGCACATTGGGGGCCCTAGACAAGTGTTTCTGTAGCATTTATAATTTTAAAAAATTGTTTAGAAGGATAGAAACCAATCTTTTGGGAACCACCGTCCATTAAGTAATATGAAAGGGTTTAAAATGATTCATTCACTCAGAATAAAAACAAATGAAAAAACTATGATAACTTTAAAGTTTAATGTAGTTTTGTTCAATGTTACAAACACAAAAGAATGACCTAATGCGTTGCAGCTACTAATCTATCATGTCCACTGTAGAGATCATTAAATTAAAAAAAAGTGTTTATATTACTATTAACGCTTATTAGTTTAATAATTCTGCAAAATGCCTTATAATTGAATAGCGAACGACAGACTCTCCTTCAGGTAAGATAAGCATTCACACAGTATTCAGTTCGAAATTACTGATAAACGAGAATTTGCTCTTTGCCGAAATATTATCCACTACTTTCTTATCAATTTTAAATATCGAATCGGAGAATTGTTAGACTGATCCGCGTTGAGAATAGTTTCCAGGAAAGCCTTAGATATCATTTAAGTTGTACATAAGAAACAAATAAAAACTTGAGTTTACAGCAAGTGTTCGAAATGTTGCCCACCATTATTTACATAATGCCTCTGCCTATCCTAGGTGATCCATGATTTTAAACAATATTAACCTCAAAACACACGCATCCACACGCACAAACGAACACTACGGGAACTTGTTATTAATTACTAACATTAGATACTAACCGCTAAACCGAAGTTACTTATAAACAAATTGATAAAAAAAACAAACGTATTTGACTTATCACTAAAAACCATTAAACAAAAGCACATAAGAATCACAGAGCTACAAACAGTTGTTAATAAATGGAATTTATCCATACAGCACTAGTTTTCGTGTTAAATGTACTTACACACTTTGCATATTTGCATAGAATATGAACATTAGCTTAATAAATTAGTATAAATTTGAATTACCATTAGTTGAGTGACATTTACGTAAATACGTGTTTTATTAAAAATAATTTCCCAGTGTCTTAAGAAATCTGAAAATATCTTTTATTGTCAATTAACGGAAGTAAGTTTTGAACAGAAAGCACCCTTCCATTATGCACTAAGGATGAGATATTCCGTAAGTGTCGTAAATAAGTTTTTGCACGACCGCCTGTAAAGTTGGCACTTTACAACTAGTTATCAATGTCAAAAGTTGCCAATTATAAACATTCGCAATTAATTTGACGTATAGATGTTATAAAACCGTATCGATGTCGCAATGAAATCATTATGTGTTCCTATGGTCTTGGCCAACTTCATTTTTTAATCTACCGTCAATGATTTTTCTTTATTATTTTCTTTAAAATACAGTCGTGAAAACGATATTGTATACAACTCGAGTGTAAAGTGTGTTTTTTGAATTCATAGAGTTTATGGTACGAGCGACAACAATTTGTTCTTAATGCCGAAAGTTGTCAATTTTGCAATAAATTTGACGTATCGATGTTATAATGAATTCATGATACACACTTATGATCTTGGACAACTTCATTTTTACGAACTCCGAGGGAGTCGTTATGTCTGCATGTCCGTTCGTCTGTCTACATTTTTTTTTTAATTTTGAAATTTTGATTTTTGATTTGGACTCTACATCAAAAACTAAAGACAACGTGGTGTCTTCGTTTTTTGATAACCCTTCAGGAACATAGTCAAAATGGCCGCCGAAAATTGGAAAATGTTCAAAAAAGCTTTTTTACTTTAGAATCGTATTCTACATCACAGAATAAGAGATACGTATACTTTTAGTTTTTTTATATCACTTCGACAACATGGTCAAAATGGCCGACGAAATTTGAAAAAAAGTAACAAAACGGAGTTCGTTGTGGTTATGCTTTGTATTCCCAGATATTTCTGTCGTCAGAAGTTTTCCTTAATTATATTTTCTTTAAAATCGGTCGTGCAAAAAATTTTGTATACAGGGTGTTCCACAACTCGACTGCCATAGCTTAAAGGTGTGTTCCTTGGGTAATTTTAAGTCGAAAATACCTAATACATATATGTCCAAAACTCAATAATAAAGGAGTTATAGGCGATAGCATTTTCCATAAAGAAATGGTTTGGTTAATTATTATGCAATGTTATCGTTTAAAATTAATGCAGGAAGTAGGCTGGTGAATAGTTTTGTCACATTGTCATTACAATTGATTCTCGTTTGACGTTTATCTTGCATTATTTTTGTCATTTTAACGTTCGCTAATGGCTACATTTTCAAATCATGAATATGCCGACATTCACTTTATTTATGGATACTGTGACGGATGGGCGATATTAGATATAAAAGAATTTAGCATAAGATTGTGTTTTATTAATCAAAAATATGTTTAACATAAAGTTATTTACATTAATTGTTCTACCGTCACTCTTCCATTTCCGTCACAATTTTTCTTGGTTTTCATAAAATCATTGAATTTGATGATAAGTTCTCAAGGAGTAGTGGTACACTGCAATTTCAGTTGGTGGCATTCAACCAAACGACGTATTGAATATATTCACCTCTCTGCTCCTTCTCCACCTTCTCTGTCGTAGAAGACAGATATCGACTGCTGTCACATGAAATAAGCTAATAACATACAGTCAGAACAACAGAATAACAAAGACTCGGAGGGGTTGTTACGTCTTAAATACTGAGAAATTCGAATTTGATGTAAAATATGTATAGAACATTTTTTGTAGACATTTAATATTAACTTTAATCTCGTATATAACTATTTTTACCGTAAATTTGGAAGAAATAACTAGACTTTTGTCGAAAAGTTGATTTTTGTCTTTTGCAACACCTTTGACTTCCCAGAGGGTGTTTCTTAATGGTATTCTGAAGAACCTTTGAGTAAACAATTAGTTTCGTTTTTCTATTCCAAAATATTTGGCGCCTGACCTCAAATGCACAAAGCAGGTTTTGAGGACATCTGTCATTCTCCCCTAATTCTGTAAATAATATTACTAAGTAGCAATCCTTACAATCCCAGAATTAAGTTCTTCTATGCACTTTATAGTTACCAAGTTGTTAAATAAACTTACAGAATACAAAATACAGCTTTAGTTACCACCAAGTCACTTACCTGCATTGCTTGGTAACCACTTTGAGTTATTGAATTGGTAGGATTGTCTTTTTGTTTATAAACGATTTATATTTGCAGCTTTTTAATGTGAGATGTATCAGTGGCATTTTCTAAATTCTATCTACACTGATATTGTAAACAGCTGTAAGCATATTACTAAACACAAGAAATACTAGAAGTTTTGCAAATTCAGTTAGCTGCTGAAAAAAAGCACAAAAATCAAGTAAGTGACTCATTTAAAAACTGTGCTCTACTTCTGTTTTCTTATTTCTATGTCAACTTATGTAAAACCTTTTCTTTTTCAACAGTTTCTTGTATTGTAATTTACTAGAGAAATTGGGCATTAAAGAAAATCGGATATTTTAGTTTTTATCAAATATCTAGTAAACAATTGATGGTTTCGATTAAACAGGAACGTCAATGAATCGATCTCGAAAATGAGCAACTTTTTTCGAATGTAACCAAAGAAACGCATTTTGCATCTCTTGCAGTGTGCAAGATTCACATGGGTGAAAAAAGTGTAGGTTATCATCCTGTACAAGTACCGCATACGCCGCCTATAACACCGCCGCTGTCTAAAACTAGCGGCTGTCAAAATACGAAAACACCTTCTTATTGGAAGCTTGAATCTTAACTATCTTACACGATGCTGGACTGAAACGAAGACAATCATTTCTTTTTCATTTTAATTTTGGGTGAATACCATTCTGTGTAACGGTAATAATAAATATGTTTGAAAGCGGCAACATTCTTTTTAAAGAACTTTGCATCTTTGAAAGAATTTTGTTATAAATGCCCCACTTTAAGTACCTAGTGATTTAGTGACAATGTGCTACAATCGAATTACTCGTGTGGTTTGATTATGATTTTAACTTTTAACTTTTAACCTTTATCTAAACATGACTGCTTTGACTGTAGTATCCAAGTTATTGTTAATTGGCCTAGACTTATGTACACTTTCTTCTGTGAACACTTGTTTTTACCCTGAAATTGTGAATAATACCATCTTAATTAATTAATCTTATTAATCGAGATGCGAGCAAATACATTTTAAATCTGATTTACCATAGACATTAGAAAAAACAGATAGCTAATTGTTAAGGTCAAAAATGGAATTAAACACCTGCAGACTCTGAAGTTGGAGACGATGGAGTTTTGCAAACTTACATACGTATATGCGAGATGAGCAAACAAAAATTTAGTACGGAAGTCCAAATTTAGATAAATTTGTCTAGATCAATACTATCGGCAGTTGTTTTTCATGATGTGCTTTGTTGAGATTGTACTTTCTTAACTAAATTGGTCAAGATTAAAGTGCAAAATTATGAAACAAACTGTCTTCCAAAAACAGAAGGTTCAAATATGGCGTCTATAAAAAAAACAAAAGCTAATGAGTAATGACATTTCTGCAAAAACAAAAAAAATAACGTAATTTAACGTGCTCAGAGTGTTCGAAGGGGACAGTAATCTCAAGAAAATGATTTTAGATTTCAATGAACTTTAATTGATAAAGCTAAGTCAAAAAACGGTTTTTTTTCAGTTTTAGAAATTAAACCTTTTAGGCTAGATTTGCTTGTTGAACATTAGTAACAAGCATTATAATACACAACTTTGTTCTTACTTTATTTAATTAATTTAATCTAGTTTAAAAAATTGATTATCACACTTGCATGTTGCTGTTGTCAAGTAAAGTGTGTTCTCTCATAAATCCGTCATTAAAAAAACAATTTATAAAAGTCATCTATTTGATTCAAATTCTTTTGTTTTTACAAAACATCATATTCATAATCTGTAATTTGTATAATTGAGGTGTTAGCTTGAGTAGCTGCAATGATCAAGAAAATGGTATCAAAAGAAGAAATTAAGAGAAGAAAAGTGTTTTCCAGTTATTCAAGTAATCCTAATAAAACATATTCAGCGGTTGCTGAAGAGTTAAATATGCTAAGAACTACGGTCTCGGATATAATCAAACGTTAGAGGGAAACTAAAACAACGGAAAGGAAATTTGGTACTGAAAAAAGGAAGCGAGATAATGTTACTTGGGAAAAAAAGATAACATCATATTATAATAGGTATCGGAATGCTTCTGTCAGAGAAATTGCAACAAGATTTCAAACGGTTTCATCAAATATAAGCAGAATTAAGAAAAAATGCAATATTTTAACAAGAAAAGTAAAGAAAGGGCCAAACAGGAACGAAGTGAAGGATTCAATAGCAAAAAGTTGAGCAAGAAAACGATATGAGAAGATTCTGTCCAAACATAAAGGATGCAGTTTAATGGATCGCAAGACATATGTTTATGCTGACCATAGACAAATACGTGGACCAAGATGTTATAATTTTCAAGCCCACAAGACACTGGATAAGAAATATAAGACTCTTAAATGTGATAATTTTCTCAAGAAATACTTAATATTGCAAAGAATATGTACTTGCAGCAAAATAAGGGCACCATTCATAACATCCAAGATTTTAAACAAAGAGATGTATATAAAAGAATGTCTTAGCCAATGAATTTTATCCTTTTTTAAAAAAACCTGTTAAAACCATTGTTTTGGCCCGATTTGGCATCATACCACTATGCAAAAAATACGATAGAATGGTATAATGAAAAGGGGATAAAACTCGTCCCAAAAGACCTTAACTCTCCAAATTGTCCCAAAATAAGATCAATTGATAAATTTTGGGCAACATACAAAGAAAAACTAAGGAAAATGGATAAAATCACTAGAAATGAAAAAAAGTTTAAAGAAAAGAAGATGTTGAAAAAACTACCGTATACAACCGTAACTAACCTGATGACTAGCCTTATCATGAAAGTTGTTAATTTTTATAGAAATAAGTAATTTTTTAAGTTTACATTATTAATCTCGATATCATTTGTATTCAGTTAAAAGTTTGAAAATAATAATAAAAAAATATTCACACAGTCAATTTTTAATCTTCGTTTTTCTAATGACGGATTTATGAGAGAACACACTTTAGACTAAAACATTTTAAACTTTTCTTTACAGATCAAGTAAAGCATCATGCCTCTATAACACACCTAATAACGATTTTATTGCTTCAAAGTTTGTAAAAATATTACCCGGTGAAACTTTTGAGGTGGATAAGCAATGTGAATTAGAATTTGGAAAAGGTTATAAGCTGTGTCCCTATTCCGATATGGTAAATTATGCATTTACATTCTTGTTTTACATAATAAGTATCTTTTCGTATTTCCATTTAGGCTGTGTGCGGAAGTTTGTGGTGTGCTGTAGATGGTCTTGAAGGATGTAAAACACAACATATGCCTTGGGCAGATGGTACTCCATGTGGGGATTTAAGGTACTTTTTAGAACCTTGCTATCTCTTAGAAACTCTTCTTTATATGTGTTTTTTCTAAATATTAGTTGGTGCCATCATGGTGAATGTATAGCACAAGACAGACATCTACTACAACCAATTCAAGGAGGATGGGGAGAATGGCAAGAGTAAGTTTGATATTTTCCATTAGATTATATGGTTGAATTACAGCAAAAATTCTAGATGGGGGTCTTGCTCGAGAACTTGCGGTGGTGGTGTGAAAATATCGAGAAGAGGTTGTGATTCCCCGGCACCATCAAATGGTGGAGCTTACTGCACTGGCCCTAGCGTCAAATACGCTTCCTGTAATTATCGACCTTGTGATTCTAATGAACCAGATTTTAGGTAAGTGAATTTCTCAAGTTTTCCTGATTTTCGTTTGTTTATTTATTTTTTTAATTGCTACCCATAAGTTAATATAACATGTTTCTTTGTTTGTATTTACTTTAAGGGAGGTGCAGTGTGCTGAGTTTAATGGTTTTAAAGTAGTTTCTGGATTAGAAGATAACGTAGAATGGGTACCCAAATATGGATTAAGTAAGTTACTTTGTCGTAAAGAGTTCATTAAATAGTTTAATAGAATTCCGATCCTTCTTCAGATGATCCAGACGATCTTTGTAAATTATACTGCCGTGTAAAACATTCGTCATCATATTATATGCTTAAAAAGAAGGTTGTAGATGGGACCAAATGCGCTTTAAATACTTTCGATATTTGTGTGAACGGAATTTGTAGACCAGGAGGATGTGACAATCGATTAGATTCAAAAGCAACGCTAGGTAACTATAGCAGTGCCGGGAATTATTGCTTATTTTATTATGTCAATATTTCAGACGAATGCGGAGTATGTGGAGGGGATAATAGTAAATGTGAAGAAATATCTGGTACTTATAATATTAGTTCTAGATCTGGTGCTAGCAGTTATAAACGTGTGGTACGAATACCGAAAGGTAGTTCCAATATTTATATATTACAAAGGGGTTTTCGGAATAGTAGTGCAGATGACAATTATCTTGGTAAGTGTATTAGCAAAGCTTCCTATAAAAATGTTTCATGAACTTCTACTAAACGCTGAAAAGTACTATAAACTGGGACATGTTTCTTATAGCTCTCGTTGATGGTGAAACAGGTGAATACGTTTTAAATGGAGATTTTAGAATTTCTCGTGCGTTAAAGGAAGTAGTTTTTGGTGATATGACGATAACTTACAGTGGATCAGAAGCTATTGTTGAGTACATAAAGACCCCAAAAAATAGAAGACTTAAAAAAGATCTCGTTTTGGAAGTACTTTCCATAGGAAAACTTTTACCTCCTGATATTAGTTATCGGTATACCATTAGGAGAGACAGTGCACCAAGGTTTGTTTTATTCGTTTTCTTATTATTACAACAGCTATTAAAATTACGTTCTATTGTTAGATACGGTTGGCAACTCTATGATCAACAATGGACCAAATGTAGTTCACTTTGTAGCGGAAAACAATATATAAGACCTCTTTGTATTGATCTCACTACTTCTAAACACGTTCAAGATGTTTATTGTTCTGATCTCGATATGAATAGTTTAGTACAACAAAAAGACTGTAATACTCACTGCCGACTTAATTGGAGTATACATACGCGAGGACACTGTTCATCACAATGCGGGAAAGGGTATTGAGAGAAGCTTTTTCATTTACTTTCTTTAAATAAATCCTGAATTTTCTAGATTTCGATCAATCGAATATAAATGCGTAAGAATTAACGTAAATGAAGAGCAATCTACGACTCACAATCATCAAACGGCTGTTAATGATAAACACTGCCTACTTCTACCAAAGCCGCCCGAAATGGAACCATGTGAAGGATTTTGCGAATCTACACATTGGGAGTATGATGACTGGTCACAAGTATGGCTTTTTAAAATAATTAATTTAGAAATTTTATATTAAACTTTTATTAATTTTGAGTGTGCGAAAACTTGTGGTGGAGGAATTCAAAGACGAAATGCTAAATGTCTAGATAAGGCTAATCAGGTTATAAGTGATTCACAGTGTAATGATAATGAAAAAGTTATTGAACAGATTTGTAATAATCAGAAATGCCCTGTTTGGTCATTTGATGATTGGACACCGGTAATACTTTTTTCCTTAAATTCTAACTTCTGTTACCAATTTCTTTGATGATATTGTAGTGTTCAGTTACATGTGGAAAAGGTTATCGTACAAGACCTTATTACTGTCATGTTGATGGTCATAGTTATAATGTAGATGCATGTGATCCAAAATTACTGCCAGTTTTGGAAGAAGAATGTAACGAACGACCATGTGTGCTCTGGTCAACGGGTAAGTGGGGTGAATGTAACGTGACATGCGGTTCTGGTACGCAAGAAAGAGAAGTACTATGTCGTACATTTGATTCAGTTGTTGTTGATGAAGAGTATTGCAGTGATATTTTAAAACCTAATAGTACTCGAACATGTTTACGCGATAAATGCGAGGTAAGCTCTTTTAGTAAAAGAAGCTTTTAGTAAAAAAATGGCAAATTTGCAATATTACTTTGTTTCTAAACAGGAATTATCTTCATACAAAAGAGAATATGACATCAATAGCAACGATTTTGAAGACAATTTTATTATACCACCTCCTAAACAATTGAAATTCAAATGGGTTACTGGTGCTTGGAGTAAAGTAATAAAGTTAACTTTTGTATTGTTTCTAAACAACTGATTATTAAATGTTACAGTGCACAAAGTCATGCGAAACAGGTACAAAATCTAGAATGGTAGTATGTAGAAATTCGTATGGGGAAGAAAATGAAAGTGCGTGTGATCGTAACGAAAAACCTATTCAAAGAGTCGAATGTAATACACATTTATGTCCCACTTGGAATTTTGGTGCTTGGAGCAGCTGCGATGTAAATTGCGAACAGCATAGGCAAGTTAGTTGTCAAAATTCATCAGGTAAGAATATAGTAACCATTAGAATGTTATAAACTTTACATCCTCTTTTTTTTGAAGGTGCAATTGTTGAAGATGAACAGTGTGATTTAAGCACAAAGCCATATGGAACGACAAAGTGTAATACTAATCATTGTATTAGAGAAGCAGCACCAAATCCAAATATTATAACGCACGATAGAAGGGATTACTATAATGTTAAGGAGAATCGAGATAGACAATATAAATGGAAGTTTGGAAGATGGGGACGTGTAAGTATTTCACACTTAGTACTATTATTATTGCGTCACAAAAATATTTTCACTAATCTTAAAATTGTGGAGTCATCACAGTCAATATACCGTGTTTGAACCAGTACAGTCTACCTTATTGATATCAGCAGCAAGTAGGAAGTAATAATTAATTAAAATATACAGAGTTTTCCATCTAAAATTGAAAAGTTGGTCATTTCGAAGCACTTGAGAGTTCCGTACATGAACGAATTACAAAATTTGATAGCTGAGTTTGCCGTAATAATTGTTTTTGCAGTAAATATGTATCTCTTCAAATTATGGAGATGTCCGCTTGGCTCAACTTATCTTTTACACCCTCCATAGTCCTCCAATAGCGCACTTCTCATTCTATAGATCGCCATAATAATTTTACAGCTTTCGAACTTAGAATTATTTTACAAAACTACGACTATTTAAGTAGGCGCTATTATGATGAATTTATTATTATTAGTTGGTCAACTTCTAATCTCAATATTTCTTTATTCCTAGTTATGATCTCTCACCGCGACATAAATTTCTCATTCGGATTTACTCTAAATAATCTTTATCAGAGCTACCACGTTCTTAAGTTATAGTCTATACTTCACAATA
The DNA here is from genome assembly GCA_011009095.1 of Ignelater luminosus. Lineage (NCBI taxonomy): Eukaryota > Metazoa > Arthropoda > Insecta > Coleoptera > Elateridae > Ignelater > Ignelater luminosus. The sequence goes on from VTPC01006040.1 coordinate 11,436, forward strand.
GCACTCAATCACATACATTCCAACAATTTCCTAAAACGTGAAAATCTATTGTGACTTTCGTTTAGAAGTTAACCATCGTTCCCCAGCCAACGACGTTACGAGGACAAATACAAAATTAGTTAAACTATACAAAATGACTATTACAACTATGAAAAGCAGTAATAATAACAAAATACGCATCACATTACTGGTTTTGTCAAAGTTTTTCATTTTAGTGTTCAAAATCATGCGGAAAAGGAACAAAGACACGATCTGTACGATGCGTCGATATAGTAAATGCCGTGACTGTAGTTGACCAATACTGCAGTCGCTTGAAAAAACCAAAAACCACAAGAAGTTGTGAAAGAAACAATTGTGATTATGTATGGGTGGAAGATATGTGGTCCCCAGTAAGTTTGGATATTCTTAAACGTCTTCCGGTTTTTAATCAAATCATTTTTAGTGTTCTCAAACTTGTGGGGAAGGCTTTAGGTACAGGAATGTATCATGCCATAAAGTTCTTCAAGGAGGGTACGTGGATCCCACACCTTTACCTGAAGTTCCTTACAATATGATCCATCAAAATTACTGTGATATGTATAGTAAACCGCCTAGTAGATCATCCTGTATTGACAGAAATTGTAATGATCCATATTCATGGTCTGTAGGACAATGGGGACAGGTATATTAATAATATAACAAATATTACTTTGTTAGTAACGCCTTTAAAATATTGCAGTGCTCTCATCCTTGTGGTAAAAAAGGAAGACAGATAAGACCTTTATATTGTCTTAGCAAGGATGGAAGAAAAGTCAAACAACGCCTATGCCCAAAAGCTTTAAAACCAAGGAGGCGACGACGATGCAATAGAAAACGATGTTAGTGCTTGTCCTTGCAGCAACTAGTTCTAGAGAATTTCTTGTATTTTTTGTTCTAGGTTTGTACAGAAGCTGTAAGGAAGTTAAACATGTCCAGAACACTAATAATAATAAAGATTACTATTTATTAATCAATGATAAGCCTGCTCTTGTTTATTGTTACAAAATGGACACGCAGGAACCTGAAGAGTTTATTAGCTTAAAAGCTGAGCATCAAAACTTTGCTGAAATGTATGATAAAAGGTAAGAGCCTTCAATATTGCATGTTTTAATTTTTCTCAACTTTATTAATACCTACCCAAATCAAAATTTCTAAATAATGCGTATAAATTACATACAAGCTATTTTATTGCAATTACATAAAATAATAGCAAACATTTCGAATTATAAAAATTAAAACCGAATTTATGTGTACATTCTTATTAAATAACATATCAAAAATTAAAATTGTATCAAACATCTTTAAATATGTGCTTTCTTGTCTTGTAGTATGTTGCATAGCAGATGACTTTGGCTCTGGGGACGGTAGTTTTGGAATTTCAAATTTAGCTTCTGGTACATGATTTAAAATAAATGTTTTGTATTTTTCCACTTGAGTATATAAACTGACATAATATCTATCAATAACAACCAAAGCTGACACTACACCAAACTGAAGACCACTACACACAAGCGGGCCCCCAACATCACCATGATTTCTACTAGACTTTAGTTCAGACACTGATATGAATACATTAGCAGAGTCTGAAATGTTGAATGATGAGGACGGAACTATTATCACATTTGCATACCTTAAAGGCATCATTTTCTCATCTTGTTCATCTGATGCACCAAAACCTATTGTAAGGCAATCAGAGATTCTATGAGATATTGGAATTCCATCAAGAAGTGCTGGTGCAGCTAACGTAATTGTTTGTATATTTTCATTTAATTTAAATTCTTCAGAAGTTCTTACTAAGGCTATATCATCAGATACCGCTTCTAAGTCCCCAGAGACAACATGTTGATAATCTGGATTTCGAATAATTTTATCTATATGCGCTGTTACATTGAGACTCAAACTGATTAAATTCCCCATTATAGCTAACATTGACGCATTCTTTTCAATTTGAGGTAATAGATCTTCATTGTCAGGAAAACATTGACCAGCAGTTAAAATCCATTTGGGATGAATTAATGATCCTCCACAAACATTAAAGGTACTAAAACAAGATCCTTTAAAGAAAAACTGGTATATAAATTTTGAGTACAAAGATAAAAACTTTCACTGCTTTGATGCATTTTAAAGAACTTTACCTTAACGTTTCATTTTCCTTCTGGGGTTCTGTTAGTTGTACCATATAAGGAAATTGACCTTTTTTAGCATTCTTACCTACGCTTATTATTCGTTTGCGTACACGTGCTCGTGGAAATATCAATAAATTACAATAAATCATTAAGCATATTATCAATCTAACTAATTTCATTTTCCAGTTTTCAAAATTGTAACTTTATAATAATGAATGATCAGTTTTTTGACATCAAAGAAAACTTGTTGCTTGTGATTGTTTTATAAAATGACTGATAAGAGAACTGACTTGATTCATTAAGGTACGATTTTCCCTTTTTGGAGATACAGAACAAAACAGTCTAGTTTTTGTCTTGTCTTGGAGAGGGGAACAAAACCAGAGCAAAATTTGATGAAGTTTGAACTATTAATATGGATCCATTCTAGAAATATTTAGAATTTCTAGCCATTTAAATAATTTTCATGATTTTTGAACACAACTTAGTTATCATTTTAAATCTGAAAACATTAGCTACTTGCTAAGCTCGTAAAACTTAAAGAAAAGATTGGTTATTATCTACTTCTAAATTCTGCTTTGTTATTAAATTAATTCAGATATTATTAATTATATAATAAAAAATTTTGTTATTTGGATTATGTTTTTAATTGTTTGCCTATTTAGATATTAATGTAGAAACATGGGTAGCAGTATTTTGAAGATCTAGGGACGTTTGATATGTAACCCGTCTGAAGTAGATATATTGATTTTTTACTCTTTCATATTAGGTAGAAAGAAAATTCCGAGAGGATCTTGATAGCATTGTAATGTCTAAATACGGTTTTGGATGCTTCATTTTGGGAGATTTTTGTTAGTTATATTTTGGAAGGAAGATAAAAGGTCCAGCTTTGTTTTTCTTTTACGTTTTGGCATTCTTTTTTTGCGAAAAAAGCATCTTCTAGTATATCTATTATTCCCTGAATCTTTGTATTGTATTTTGAGTACAAAACTTTTTTAAAAGAGACTTCATTACTTCAAAAGTATCACCTGCCTCAAAACTGCTGATCTTCCTGCTCAGAAAAGATTGATCAGCTATAAAAACCCCACCAGTTTGGAAAGCTTTATATTAATCCAAAACGCTTGACCAAGACAAGACTAGAACCATGGGAAGCATTTCAACAATTGGATTAGTTCCAGCCTAGATTCGAATCTTAGGAATCCTAATTATCATCTGAATCTTCCTTGATTTCACAGTTACTATAAGTACTTCATCTTCCAAATTTAGTTTGATTTTTTTTTGTTTTCTGGAATATAATAACAGTATAATATTTGAGCTTACATATTATGTTGCATAAGATTATTGCAAGTCAAATGCAAACGACCGTCGTATGTAGCTGCGTTAATGATAATACTTATAACAACTGCATCGTCTACAATCTGATCATCACGGGCCGAAAAGTTTGCATTTATAAGAATGACTAATAACTATTTTGAATGTGCAAACTAATATTAATTGCATTGAACGGTACTCAGATCCTTTTTGGTTTTAGTTTACATAAAAGGGAATCATGCCCTTCAAATGGTCAACGACGGGATAACTGTGATTGCATATTGATAGGTCCCGATAGATCAGGATTTACTGTGTTTTGGAAAGTTCGACTTAACATTACATCGTTACAAATTATAAGTACGTAAATCACAGTGGGCTATTTCAAAATGTTGAATTTAACACGTTTCGATTGTAGCTAACGATTTTACATTTTCGAGGCAAATTAAGGGCAAGCAAATTCCATATGGAACGGCAGGTGATTGCTATAGCGCACAAGAAGGTTGTATACAAGGAACGTTATCGATAGATTTGACTGAAACATCATTCAGATTATCCCGAAGTGTTCGATGGATACATAATGGAAATAGGGCTAGTTCACAAATAGATGTGCGGGTATGCTCTATATCCTTTTGATTTCTTCGGATTTGTTGGGCATTGTATTTTTTTTGTTTCAGGAACAAGTAGTTCGAGGAAAATGTGGTGGATTTTGTGGTTCATGTATGCCAGATCCAAATGTTGGTTTAGCAGTTGAAGTTACTTAGCAAAGATAAGTATCCTCTATGAGGACAAGAATGAAATGAAAGAAGTATAATAATGAGAATTATTATAGTCTTGGAGCTACTGCCTTGTAGATTAAATTATTGTTTATAATGGTATCATGAATTGAATGTTCCAGGTAACATTACTAAATGGAATACACCACTTTTTAGATTACATTAAGATTCTATTATACCTAACAGTATTGATTTAAATTATGGAAGATTTTTCCATGATGATGTGTTGTATCATAAGTCGCATTCATCTCTTTGGTATTCATTGTTTTCATGACTGAATTGAATGTATTTCATTAAACAAATCACTTTTTTGCCAAATGTAATTTTTTGACAAGTTTTGATATACAAGTATAATTTTCTGATTGTTTCAAAATGGAAAAATCAAACCATAACCTTATTTACGTAAAGATTTGAAAATATACTGCTCAGCTAATGAAGTAGATCATTTACGGTTTTCAAGTGAAAGCCATTTTTCAAGTTTTGTCAACAGTATCTTATTTTAGGGTTTTGCAGTTTTCGTACTTTGAAAAAAATTCTTTTCTCATAATGAATTTTGAATGATTTTGTTTATTTGGTTGCCTTAGCTTAATAGGTCCTTAAGTTAAATAACAGTTATGATACAATCCAAAGAAAGCAAACTAATGGAGATACATTTTTCCTGCAGTAGGAAATCGATGTACTCAAAGTTTAAGATGAAATTTCTTACACTGCATTAAAACTTTTAATTTTAGTTTACGTATCTCACATTTATTAAACCTGAACTAGATCAAATATTTATTTGTTAAGCAGTGTATTTTATATGTATTTATTTTGTAGACGTATATTTTATATAACTGCCACTCTGTAGTAAGCTACATCGATTTGCTGTGTACAGTTTTATTTATTTTTAACATATTTTTCTTTAATATTATGCTTTAGATCATTACTTCTCAAACTGTGAGTTATTACTTTTTGGGGAACTTTGGAAATTGTGTCAAGGAACCTCAAAATGAAGACAGTAATCTTTTCAAGAAAGCGATGTCCACATCTTGATAAACTCATTTCATACCCAAATAATTGTAAATATTTGATGAATTCTAGGGTCAAAAGTTTGAGAAGCACTGCTTTAGATAGTTCGTCTTGTTGTGTCATACTGTATTCACTGTTTTTTAAAGTTATTGTAAAATGCTTTTTCCAAAACCATAACTAGGACATAACAAAAATGGCAAATGTCACAAATCCAAGTTACCAAAGGGTGCAAAAATCAGTATCTTACAACAAATTAATCCGCAGTAAGCGTCAGAGCATCAACATTAAACATTGTGGTATTAAGGATTTACACAAGTTAAACTCTTTGTCACCAATATATACATAGTACAAAAGAGATACTAGATTAGATACTGCAGTGTACTAAAATGGAACAGACACTCCGACGCTTGATGAAGCAAACAATTGTTGTTTTCCTTAAATGAATCAGAGCCTCTGAAACGTTTTGCCTTCCAAGGACCCATATAATACTAAAATGTGGCCGGAGAAAGGAAGAAAGTACAAAGCTAGAGAGCTAGCATTTATTTGTTGTTGGTATAGAATAAGGTTAGTTAGCTAACGGCCATGTTTTCTGAAAATGTCAACTAACAAAGGGAGATCACAGATAGTGTCGTAAATTTGACGAACTCCTTGAATAAGAGTCTATCGTCGAGCAGAAAGTACTTCCATTTGTTTGTCCTTTCAGATAAACCTTTTTAAATTAGATAGAAGAAAACAATTTTCCAAAATACAAAGATTTGCAAGTTTGCTTCATAACGCAAAGGTCAATTCTGACTTATGGTGATATTAATAATTTTTCAAAGTTAGAACATTTCTTCTTGGATAAACAAGTAATATCATAATCTCCTGTCGATATGATGGTAAACAGTTTA
>VTPC01006040.1:22558-36991 GCA_011009095.1 Ignelater luminosus
AGTGGAACGAAGAAAGTAAAGACACTGTTCAAGTCTGACTTTCAAAGGAACATTAGAATGAGCTATGGAAGATTTAATTAAGCATTTCTTGACCGACTGTACTTGTCTATCTGCTAACCCATTGCTTCTGGGGTTATACGGAGCTGTAGACAAAACCTTAATCCCCCGCTTTTTACAAAATACCTTGAACACATCAGAATTGAATGGAGACCCGTTATCAGTAACCATAACAGAAGGAACTGAAAAACGAGAAAAACATTCAGACAACTTAGACAACACAGTTTCTGTATTAGTAACAGACAAAATGAAACATTCAACCCATTTAGAAAAATCATCAATTGGGACTAACATTTTTGCACCAAAAGTTTCCAAGAGGTCTAAGTGCACCCTTTCCCAAGGTTTCGTAGAACTAGGCCAACTTTTGACTACTACTTTTGATCTATTACGGGTAGACTGACAAACAGAACATGATTTTATATGACGCTCTATATCGGAATCTAAATTTAACCACCAGACATAAGATCTCGCTAACATTTTGTTTCTGGTAATACCAACATGATCAGCATGAAGGACATTTAGCACTGACTTTTTTAATGACTCGGGTACTAGACAACCTTCTTGTACAGATAATAAATTTCTTAACTTATAATACCTACAGACATCAGAATTGCTCGGGTAATGACTTGGCCAACCTTGGACCACTTGATCTAAGACTTTAGTGAGAATAGTATCACTTTTAGTGTGTTTTGCAATTTCTTTGACGGACACTAACGGTGTAGACAAATAAACGAAATTCGTGGACTGATTTCTTCGACATCAACAATGACACTGTTGGGTAGACGCGAAAGCATATCAGCATTTTGAATACTTTCCCCCTTTTTAAACTTGATTGTATAGTTATACGAAGACAATATAATTGACCATCCGACTAACCTAGACGATGCCATGTGCGGCGCTTTCTTATTTTCCGAGAAAATTGACTTAAGCGGCTCGTGATCTGTGACTGTGTCAAAATGGGTGTCTACAAGGTACTTATGGAACTTTGTCACACCAAAAATAATAGCTAAAGCCTCGCGATGAAGCTGACTATAGTTGCGTTGAGCCTGTGTGAGTGTAGCTGACTCGAATGCAATAGGACACTCTACACCATCACTGATGTGACTGAGGACTACACCAATCCCATATGAACTACTGTCACATGTTAAAACTAGAGGTTTGGATGGATCATACAAAACTAAAAGACACTTTTCAGTAATGACGCTTTTACTTTTAACAAATGCCTCCTCACACTCAGAAGACCAAACCCATTTTACATTCTTTCTCAAGAGACGATGGAGTGGTTCTAAAATATCAGATGCCATATTGACAAACTTTCTATAATAATTAAATATTCTCAGATAAACCTTCAATTCAGTTACGTTGGAAGGTCTAGGTGTAGACATAATTTTGCTAACCTTAGACCTGGAAGGACTCACCCCATTTCCATTTAGTTGATACCCTAGAAACTCCAATTCTGTTACAAAAAATTCACTCTTTTGAGAATTGATTTTGACGTTATATTTGTTAAGACGGGACAGAACTTCTTGTATAGTATGGAGACATGACTGAGCATCCTTTCCTCCGACTAAAATATCATTCAAAAAACCAGCACAATTGCTTACCCCGTGTAAAATTGTATCAATAGCACACTGGAACTTGAAAGTTCCTGAAGAAAAACCAAAAGCCATTCTATTATAAACATACAATCCATTAATAGTATTTATTGTTAATATTTCTTTGCTGTTTTCGCTAAGCTCTAGTTGCAAATAAGCATTAGTCAAATCTAACCTGCAAAAAACTACGCAACCTACGAACTTATGAAAGATCTCATCTAAACGAGGAAGTGGATAAAAGTCTAGTCTGACTAACTTGTTGACCGTTTTCAAATCTGCACAAATGCGTAACTCGCCTGATTTCTTAGGTACACATACCATGGGACTAGCCAATTGACTACTATTTACTTTGGTAATTATACCACATGACTCCAACCGACCTAACTCCGCCTGCAAATTAATAACAACTTTAATACCTTTTATTGGCTTATCATTGCCCAATTTGGAAAAAGCATACGGATACTCACGTTCCAGATCACTCAGACTTACTGGTGAAATTACAGTGTTCTTTATCTCCTGGTTCACTGTTTGAACTGACTCTAGACTGACAACCGACTGTGACTTGACCGATGACAGCTGACTGACTTGAGTTGTATATTGACTGACTTCTGACTGTTTACAAATACTTGACATATTGATTTTCCATTGAGGATATATGACCTTCAACCAGTCTCGACCCATTAGGGGAACTAATCCTTTCGACAATACAACAATAAGTGGCAAATCTAAAAAAACATTACACTTATTACTAACTGTTACATTAACAGACATTTTACCAAGAACTTTTAAAGGTAATTGGTTGGCAGCTGACAACCTACCATTAAATCTAGATAACAATTCATTAGAAAAATATTTTTTAATATATCTATGGGAATAATACTAAAAAAACTACCAGTATCTACTATAAAATTCAACTTATGTCCATTGACAAGCGTGTTTACCACTAGTGGTGGCACATCTGCTTGATATTCGACTGCATGGCAACCATAATGAATGTAATTTACAGTCTTAGTTCTGCAAAACCGTGATGTATGACCTTTAAAACTCGTCGCCAATGTTATATTATTACTTACAATCTCGTAATTTGTAATAATATTAAAGACAAAATGACATCACTTTTTATTACCAAAACAAACTTATCTATCTTACAACCTTTGATCTTATTGATACAACACCCTATACACAGGGTGTTGTTTGGAAAGGACTCCACGTACAGTGTGTCAGCCTACGAGAAGCTGCGTGGGTTGGCCGATGGTTTCTTTCTTTCTATTTTCAGATTCTGGCGCCCTCTGGGTATCTTTTTAGGCTTTTTAGTTAAAATTCAAGTTTTAAGTTTAGGTAAGAATATCAATACCTGGGTTATTTAGTATCTTTGACCCCTGCATCTTCGACTTCGAGCTACGGGATTGAACATCTTCCGATTTCTGGTTTATACGGGAATTAGGCCACTTTTTCAGCTTTCTCCCGTTACACTGTCTACGAAAAATCCAAAGAAACGAAAAATACTGTAAGAGCGATTTAGACCATCTTTTCCAGCGATTTGATCATGATTTCATTTTAATATAGTATCTGCTCAAATTAATTTTAATGTAAATTAGTACACTTATTACTATAAGGTAAGAAAATATCTGCTATACCTTGTTAGATACACCAACACAGTATTGTTAAATGTAGAATTTTACGCTTGTACTAACTATAGTACACAAATATTGTACAATGATGAAAGTCTAACAAAAACAGAGGTTCACAATGACTCAAGTTCGTCCAATATTGATCTTGCCTAAAGCAGTGTTGATTACGAAATAAATAATTGCAAAGTATGTTAATTGTTGTGCAATTACTACTTACTTTACTTTCGATATCTAAATAATCTAAGTGGAGACCGTGGAAACTTTACTTCATCAAATGCAAAAAAGGTCTTGTTTGTAGTGAAAGTGAAACTATTAAAAAACCTGGTATACTTAGAATTTACTGGCCGAATTTGCAGTTAAGAGATGTTTCCAGTAGGATCTCTGACTGTTTAATTACTTTGTTAGGCTTGGTCTACCTTCCCCCTCTTCGCCGTAACTCCCTAGCAGATCACTCAAAAGAAAGTGTTTAAGGCTCTTATTTACATCATGTCACTGACTACAAAAATAAAATCAACATTAAACTAAACTGCCCTGCAAATCAAAGAGACCCTAACTCAAACAATAAGTTTAAGGTATTGCTGGATTTGTTGCACTCAAGATCTATTTGTATGCCAAGTAAGAAAATCCTAACTTTGAAAATAAGTGATACAGATCAATTATTAAAATTTATTATCTTATGCAAACGTAAAGAAACTATGATTTTTCTACATCGTGTAACTTATGACGTAATTAAATAATCGAAAGTCGTACCGAAAGCCACCTCTGTTCTTCGAACCCAGCCAGTAAATTTTAGGTGCACCATGCTTTTTATGTATGTCTATTGTATCACTTTTACTACAAACACAATTTTTTCTTGTACTGATGATGCAGGGTAAACTACTGTCGCTGCTCGGTCTAACAGCAACACACTAATTTTGCAGCCCTGAATAGTCGCCACTGGCAACGTGCATTGACGACTTTCCGTATATAAATATAGAGATACATGTGAAAATATTAATTTTGCGATTCTCGCATTTTCTTAACTTCCAGAGGAACACAATTTACTCTCGTCTACTTAATTTGAGTTGCGGTTAATCGCGCGTCTATGGACAATTACTCATAGTCACCGCCATCCCAAAAGTTTACTCAAAATAACTCTGTATACAAATCAGATAAACAACATTTCTTATGTCATCCTGGAATAACACGAATGTATCATTAAATGTCATTGAACTAGATGTACAAATATGCCATTTTGTCTAAAAGAGATTAAAAAAGTACTATACAACTAGTACCTCATGCCGAGTATGTGCAGAGATTAAACCTCGAATTTCCAAAATCCAGTAAGGAGTGTTAAATAAAATCTACTTGTCCTTTAAACGATTAAATATTGATTTTAAAGGTCTTTTGTCAACTTCAACTAAAAATCAATTTCTCACTATAATTTACAAATATTCGAGATTCCCATTTGCATTGCCTTGTATGAATTGACGTCCGCTACTGAATTATTAATAAAACTCAAAATTAAATTCTGCCAGCAGCAGTCAATCAGGAAACTAAGGGTAAGAAAACAGCCTTTGTCCGTATATTTGAGATATTACATTGATAGTTATGACAAAATAGTTATAATAATGTTATATTCAGCAGTTATATCACAAGTGTACACGTCGAATACCCGAAAATATTTTCACAAAGGTGCCCATGTGCACAAGATTTTAAGTTCTTGTCTAGCACTTGAAATCATTACTAAATACAGCATATTAAATTATTTTGTCTTAATTATTAATGTAACACCCTAAATACAGAACAAAAACTATTTTTACATGTTTACTCTCCTCATTGCGTTTCTGTCAGCAGTATTGAATTCAGAGCTTTATAGTTATAGGTAAACTGTTTTCGCCAGTTTTCTTCTATTTCTGGTATGCCAGCATATACAGGGTCGCTAAAAAGTATGGAAACACGCTACCCCCCCAGAAATGGTAAGACATAGACAAATGAAATTTGGAGAGCTTAAAATAGGTATTTTTTAACACGTTTCGCGAAAGTAATTAGAAACAGATCTTCAATTGTTTTTTCGTACGGTCGCCATTTAAAATTTTTTTAAATAGAACACCCGGTATATGACTCCATATTTGGATAGAGATTCTCAAAACAAATTCAATGATATAAGGATTGCTATATTTATCTTAAAAGGTTTTGGAGATAATCGCTATTCTTTTGTCAGGGATTTCCCTATTAAAAAGTATGGAAACACGCTACTCCTGCAAAAACGGTAAGAGATAGGCAAATAAAATCTGGAGATCTTAAAGTAGTTTCGCAAAGAGAGTTAAGATCAAATCTTCAATTATTTTTTCGTACGGCCGCCATCTTGAACTTTTTTAAATGGATCACCCTGTATATGACACCATATTTCGATAGGGATTTGAAAGACGAATTCGATAATATAAGGGTTGCTATACTTATCTTGAAAGGTTTCGGAGATAATCGCTATTCTTTTGTCAAGGATTTCTTAACTTTAAGGACGGATTCGTATTGCGGGTAGTTCCCCCCGATTATTTGCAAAATTCCTTACGAACATTTCAAAAGAGATTGTTTCATTGCTAAGAAGTTAACGGAGTGCATTTTAAACACTTCTTATAAAATTATATTGTGTTTTTATTATTAGCAATTCGTCACTATTTGGTCTTATTCCACCTTTTTAGTTTGTTCTAGCATCGGTCTATTATTTTAAATAAGTAGGCTAAGGGCAAAATTTTTACGGTTTTCTTTTACTTTAATTAGTTATAAAATAATCGCACATCATTTTTTTAGTTCCATTGTCTTTGCTGTTTCAAGGGTAACTCGATTTTGATAGAAATGAATAGTAAAATCCTTGACAAAAGGATGGCGATTATCTCCAAAACCTTTGAAGATAAGTATGGCAACCCTTATATTATTGAATTTGTCTTTCAAATCCCTGTCGAGATATGGGGTCATATACAGGGTAATCCATTAAAAAAATTGAAGATGGCGGCCGTACGAAAAAACAATTGAAGATTTAATCTTAACTCTCTTCGCAAAACATGGCAAACAATGCCTACTTTAAGATCTCCAAATTTCATTTGCCTATCTCTTACCGTTTTTGCAGGAGCAGCGTGTTTCCGTACTTTTTAATAGGGAAACCCCTGACAAAAGAACAGCGATTATCTCCAAAACCTTTCAAGATAAGCATAGCAACCCTTATATCATTGAACTTGTCTTGAAAATCCCTATCCAAATATGGGATCATATACAGGGTGTTCTATTTAAAACAATTTAATATGGCGGCGTACGGAAAAACAATTGAAGATTTGTTTTTAATTACCTTCGCAAAACATGGCAGAAACTACCTACTTTAAGTTCTCCAAATTTCATTTGTTTACCTCTTACCGTTTCTGCGTGGGTAGCGTGTTTCCATACTTTCTAGCGACCCTGTATATATTACTATTCTTCTAGAGGGATACGTGTGATGTTGCTACAAATATTTTCCCAATTCCCATACAATTCATGCAGAACGGCCAAGCAAAAAGTTATATAATGGCATAATTTGGAAAACTATGTAATATTCTAGATCTAAAGTCTTATAATCATAAGTAAATCAATGGGAAGCAGTTTTGAAAGAAGCATTGTACTCTGTTACACGATCTCCGCCTGAGATAGAAACTGATCTTGTGCAACACGTTCTGGAAATAGAAAAAAATGTTTTTACGGCATAACACGTAGCAGTCTTACGCAATTAGCCTACGAACCAGCCAAACGAAACAATTTACAGACAAGGTTCAGTCGTCAAAAACAATCAGCCAAAAAAGAGTAGTATTCAAACTTCATGAGTCGTCATCCTGAACTAAGTTGCGCACACCAGAGCCAGCATCACTGGCGAGGGCTGATGGATTTAATAAAGTGGTTGTGCATAAGTTTTTTGACACATACGAAAAGATAGTTGATGAAAATAAGTTGACCCCAAATGAAATTGCAGACGAAACATCCACGGCTAGTGGATTCTTTGTTACCCCATATTTAATATTTTCTAAGAAGAGTATGAAAAACAGTTTAATAATTGGAGCGCCACCAGGAACTTTATTTAGATGTCAAGAAAAAGGGTGGATGGATTGTGGAGGATCTTACCAGCGACTGCAGCACTTTATAAATCATGTTAAGCCATCTAACAAAAATAAAATGTTGCTTTTGTTGGATGGACATGCTAGTCTTACTAAGAGTATAAAGCCTATAGAGTTGACGCGTGATAATGGCATTATAATGTTGTCTTTCCTTGCTCATTGCACTCACAAGATACATTTCATATTGCTCTCAAGACATACTTTTCTGTAGCCATAACTTCGAAGATGTTTGAAAATCCTGGAGTACTGTTAAATGTATCACACATCAGTAGTTTAGTGGGAATAGCATTTTTTCGAACAGCAACAATGCAAACTGCTATTAGGGGTCTTTGGTCCCCGAATTGACACGTTTATACTAACGCAGACTTCTGCATTGGTAACTGATCGTCCTCGCGTTTCTGGTAATAGTTCTATTGACGAAGAACTTCCACCAAAACAACTTTCTGAAATTGTAACAACCTCGCAATTGAAAGATCATCCATCTACCAGTGGAACATCTTACATTCAGGTAGCCGAAATTAATCCGTTGCCTTGCTATAGCGGTTCTTCAGGTAGCTCCAGAAAGAAACGTCCAAAAAAGCAGAGAAGATAAAAAATGTTATAAAAAGTCGTTTTGGAAACACTAAACGTACCACAACGAAAAAAATGTATCCTCCACTAAAGGTAAACGAGATCAACGAGTTAACGAGAAATCAAAGACTTCAACAAGTCAACCTTCTTATAGCGAGTACTGAGTGTATTATTTGTGGTTATGATTATGAGGAGGACATGATTAAGTATAGCAAGTATTGTAACTTAACTTAATTTTGACCAATTATACTGACTTACAAATTATAGGTTTAATATACACGACGTTAAAAATCAATTTACAAGCACATTGTCCAATTATTACACTTAATATAAATAGATTTTTTAACATGATTCTTTTACATATCATTTTAAAGTGAATTTGAAAGGTTATAGGTAAACATATTAATGGTTTTAACCCATAAAAAATATGATATCTGTAATTACTTTTTGCAAGAAGATATCAACATTTCTTCTTTATATGGTCCAATTTACACGGACTTTCCCTACTTGAGAAGCTTTGTGGAAAAATGAATGTGTAAGGTTGAGACTTTGCATTTCAGTATTACAAATTGTAAATGACTTTATGTCACTTTATTGTCGTAGTTAATTGTACAAGCTGTCTTTGTTGTTAGAAGCCTAATTATTTACAAAATAAAGGTGTTTTCAAGTAGTGGTAAATGGCGGGAATCTTTATCTGTAAGTAAGGGAAATTAGGGAAATTTGCAGTTTTTAGATTGACAGCACTGAATGTTAATTTTTTGTGTATCTTATGTCACAGATTACATGTATTATTAAACAAACGTCTAACATTTGAGATTGAAAACATATTGAGAACAAATAATTAAAAATTTAGAAGAGTGGTCTTTATTTACACATATTTAAACGTTGTTTAACCAAGTAACTCTGCAGTTAATAGTGTGAATATTGTTATTTATAAATTGAGGTTAGATCTATTATTTACTTTTGCTAATTTCTCAATATTTATTTAAATGTAACTGAAAATTTGCAGGTATTTGAATAAAAGACTCTTTTATTATGTCGCTTACTACGGATTCTGCCCTAGAGATTAAAGTTAAAAAATCCACAGAACGTATTTCAGAAAATATGCATATAGTTGCGAATGAGCCCTCACTAGCATTTTATAGACTACAAGAACATGTAAGAAAAGCAATTAATCCAATGGTTGATCGACGCGTGGAAGTTAGTAAATTAAGACAAGAGTTACAAGGTAGATGCTATGATATTGATTATGCAGTACAAGCTATAAAAGCTATGAATAAAGCAGAAGATAGTTTTAAAAATATTCAGGATATATTAAAGAATGCTATATTTTTAAAGCAACAGTTGAAATATGAAGAATCAAGAAGGAAGAAACCAGAAAGTAATTCTGTTTATAAACGGTTATCTACACATATCACGTTAGATCTACCCGAATTACCTGAGTTAAGTGATGTAGTGCGTGAAACAGCTAATCGAGTAGAATCTATGATGTCAAAGGCAACCCACTAATCTACTATAGGTATTTATAAATTTATAAAATAAATAATATACGCATGTTAAGTTATAACTGTGATTTATTATACATTTTGTTTTCATATTGCTTCTCATAAGTGAAGACTTATTTAACTAAAAATGTTTTTGATTGTGATAAGATGTTAAGTAGTAAGACATGTAAAACAAATGATTTTTTATTAAAAATTTATTATTTCTATAATTGCGTGCATTATTTGCAGTTAAATAGTACAAAAAGAATAAAAAACCAAAAACATTCTGAGAAATCCTTAATCATGATGCTGCTAATTATACTACAGAAATGATATTACTTTTTTTATTATTAATACAAGTAAGATGTCTTTTGCTATTAAAACAATGGTAACAATATATTTAATACTTCGTAGAGTTATATTGTCCCCTACGTTTGCCGATTGTGAATTAGGAAAAAGTAACAAAAATGTATCCTAGCATCAACTTAACAAATATATCAATACTACATAAATTAAATAAGATATCCTTTTGCACTTAAGCACAGTTGCACAATCTTCTTCATATAGAGCTTGTTTTATATTTTCTCCAAGGAATTCAACATGCGGTACATGTTCTAAAATAAACCTAGTAAATAGATCCACTCTTTCATAAATATTTATATGAATACCATTTGATTCCTCAGGCCCTTCTTGTGAAAAGACGCCAATCTGCCCAATCACAAAGTTAATTTCACACACAAATGGTTCACCAGCACTACCTCTAAACATATAACTTGAAGAAGCTTGATCTTTTTCCATTTTAGTTAAAGTGTAAAATGTTGTATTTGGCATAGATTCTAATGGTGGGCCAAAATCTTCTGTTTTAGTAATAATTAACTGAGAATATTTTATACTTTCAAGACCATCTTCATAGTCACGATCTGGAAAAGCAGTTCCCACTCCAATTACTGTTCCCAGATTGCACTCACTAAATATGGAAAATAAAGGAATTGTACCTACAGTAGACGTTAATTTATACGGTTTTTTTAACTTGGCAACAGCAATATTATTCTTTATAAAAGTAAGTTTATTCTTAATTCTTATCCTTGAATAATTAGGATGCTGATGAATCTCAATAAAAGAATTCTTCTTAGCAAAAATGCTACTGTATACCCTAACTGTACCCATAAATACCATATCTTTATTTTGTTGTAATATCCAATTAATCTTTTCTATACTATTGGGAAAGCAGTGTGCAGCTGTGAGTATCCATTGTTGATGAACCAAAGAACCTCCACAACGTGAAGTTTTCCCACTGTAAAAAATGTTATTGTATTAAGAATGTTAAATCAATGACAAATACGTACATGTTGTACTTACGGTCTGCCATACACTGGAAGTTCTATTTGTGCAAAAAAGGGAAATATGGTTGGATCTTCTAATTCTGAACCCTCTCCTATGCGTTCTAAATACAGCTGTTGACATTTTGAATAAATAAAATGAGTGATGTAAAAGTACAGTAAAGAAGTTATTGTCATTTTTTCTTATCATGACAGATGAATCTAAGTTTTGATTTATAAAATAAAGACTATTGATTTTCAATTGTTTTTACTATTACTACTTGATTTTGATTTATCTTGCTATTGTCTGGAAATTCTAAGAAGTCTCTTGACCCCTTCTGCTGTATGCTTAGCAACCAATAAGGTTTATAGTTATAATAGTGTTGTCATAAATGTTTACAAAATAAAAATTTATGTTGTATAATTTTAGATGTTGTATTTAATGTAATGCCATATTTTGCGCGTGAGGCTGAAATTTGAAGTAGAGGTGCAGCCTGCACATCTGAAGAGTGACAGTGCAGGTGTATCAAAGTTTTTTGTAACTGTTTACATAAAATGAGAAAAAACCGAAAAAACATTAATTTACTGTAAATTGTGAGGTTAATTTTGATAGATGTTAGGTACATAAATAGAAAAACTTTCAAATTTAGTTATATATTACATTTTTCTTTATACACCTCATAAAACAATTACAAAAGCTTTTGTATTGTGTTACTTTATAAAAATGCACTGAAAATGTTATTGCTATTTTTGATATAAAGAAATCAACTTAACTTCTTCCTTGTGACATAATAGTTGTCAAAGTTTGACGTTATTTTTATTATTACCTTGACTGAAACAGGTTTTTCAAATCCTATCACCTAATTGGCCCTTTAGTTGGAAGACTTCTCGGAATTTCTAAACAATAGTACTACCAAACGTGGTAACCCTGAAGATTGCTTCATGTATAGGTTAATCGTCAAAACTTTTTGTGACTATCTGATATAAGAAAGTTGGCTTGACTGGCACTAATCACATTGCTTCCCTCCCTAACTACTTTCAAAATGTATGGTGTGGAGAGTAATTAGGGCCAAATCAGACAATTTCTGTCTTGGTTGTTGTTGGTTAGTTGAAAACTATTTTACTATTTGGGAATGTAATAAATGATTAAATATACAGGGTTATTCATAAGTACACCAACAACGCTCGTCAGCTGATTCCTCTTGTTAAAATAAAAGGTCTGATAATGCATGGTTTTCTAGATATCAGTAGTTAAAGAAGGGACCAAGAATCATTAACTTCATTTATAAAATCTAAACCAATCAACATTTTCTTTTGGCATTTGGAAAATATATTTGTTCAATCAAGGGTCACTGTTTGATGTAAATTTTGTGTTTCAAGAATGTCTGCAAGTGGTTAAACTAGAGGGCGCTACTGTTTTTCTTGTCATAACTTTTTTGTTTTCTCAATGTTGATAAAGATAGGAAATTTAAGATCTTTCATATCTATGATTAAAATTAATGAAAATATGGTTTCCTAGGTAAACTAATGTACTTCTAATGAACACATAGACATTGCTTAAAACGACAGATTTCCTGTAGATTTGATTTCTCCAACATACTATTTGCCTTTTTATGACGTAGAAATGAAAATTACACTTTCAATGAGATGAAGATGACTGACATAATATTTGGTGACATTTACAAGATTGCTGAAAAACGGTCATAACTTGGAAGTGGTGCACATTTTCATTGTACAACAAGAGTACCTTATTTGTATCATAGATATGAAACATCTGAGACTTTCTATCAAATTTATCAAAATCGAAAAAACAAAAGAGTTATGACAACAAAAAGCAGTTTAACCACTTGCAGATATTCTTGAAACATGAAACATTCGTCTAACAGTGCCCCTTTATTGAACAAAAATATTCTTCAAATGCCAGAAGAAATGTTGATTGGCTTTGGCCTAAATTTGATTTGTGAAGCCAATTTGCAATCTTTAACTGTTGATATCTAGGAAACCATCAGACCATGGTTAATATAAACTTTTTTGTTTATTCTACTGAGAGGAATCAGCTGACGAGCATTGACTGTTTACTTATGAAACACCTTGTATATTTTATAGTGTTTGAAAAAGAAAGAGAGGTATGAATGGATAATTTAAGCTAACACAACTACGTCTAATTTCTGGCGTTTTCCCGTTTTAATTACTCTGACAGACCAAAGAAAAAGAAGGCCTGAAGAAGGAGCCTGAGAGGGACATCCCAAGGCTGATTTAAAAATCTATTCATGGTATATCGTCATTTGATTCATATTAGTAGTTTTATTTTAAGGGGGATTGTTTTCAGTGGACCACCAATGTTTAGAATCATCTTACTTTAAGGTAGTAATTAAGTTAAAGATGAGACTAATAGCATTGGGATATGTTTTATGTACATATACAAATAAAAGCATTAAGTATAAATAAAACTATAAACGAACATAACACTCTTCTGTTGCCTGCAGTTGTTTTAAGTACTCGTTGATACTCTATTTTTTCTTTAGATTTCGGAAGTTGTTCGGTATAGGTAAAAACATCAGGCACATGATGTAAGATAAAATCCATAAACAAATCCACCCTTTCATACAAATATCTGACACGTCTTTTTTCAGGCTCATAATAGATGGCAGATAAAACACCAATCTGTACTGGGGTTGAATGAATGCGACATATAAGAGGAGCACCAGCATCACCCAGAAAACCTTTTCCTGTACCTTTACTTAATTTAGATATTGTATAGATTTTTGTTTTTGTTTCATTATCAGTCTTTGCAAATATTCTTATTTTTGTATGAATGTATTGTATATTGTCTGAATAACGTTTTGTGCCGTTCGTCTTTGACCACACTGTTCCAATTAGTATACCGTAATCACAGTGCCGAAAAGACTTTGATAAACTAACAGTCTGTACAGTGTTACTCAATGTATATGGCTTTTTAAGTTTCACTATAGCAATATCATTCCATGCAAGATTAGTCTCATTCCTTTTAAGCCATAAATATTTAGAATAACAAATGATTTGTATTAAAGAATTTGGTATAGCTAGATCATTA
Organism: Ignelater luminosus; assembly: GCA_011009095.1. Lineage (NCBI taxonomy): Eukaryota > Metazoa > Arthropoda > Insecta > Coleoptera > Elateridae > Ignelater > Ignelater luminosus. Next base: position 36,403 of record VTPC01006040.1, read on the forward strand.
TCGTAAGACACAACAGATCCCATAAAAACCATATTTCTATGTTGCTCTGTAATCCAGTCTCTTTCCTCAGTATTATTTGGAAAGCAATGAGCTGCAGTTAATAACCATTGGGGATGTATTAAACTTCCTCCGCATAATATTCCTGAATTACTGAAAAGATAAAGTAATACTTAGACTTGGTATTATATTTTTTAAAGAAACTTACTTTGGATAATTGTATAAAGGTACAAGTAACTGAGCAAAAAATGGAAATTTTTCTGGATCATGAATATCAAATATTCTTTTACATTCAGTATGAATTAAAAAACATGCCAATGAGAAAATTGTAATGGTATTCATGTAATTGTACATTAAAATATAATGACATTTATAATTCTATTTTTAAATGTCAAATTTCTAAGTTTGCTTGACCATTGAGGATTAGCATTCCATATCGGTAACCATTTCTTAGCTGTTTGAACATCATAAATTGTAAGCTAATGTGAAATGTGAAACCAATGTATTTATCTCCAATTAAAAGAGAAAAATATTTAAAAGTATTTTGAAAAATTAATTCTGGTAAGCTGTAATAAAAAAGTTATGATCTTGA
>VTPC01006044.1:0-34967 GCA_011009095.1 Ignelater luminosus
CAGTCACCACGCGTTGATCAGGCGCACAAGAACTAAATAAATAAATCTTAGAACAGTGATCTTACTGTGCTGCCGTTCCAGTCTATACTTCTAGTTTAGCGGAGATTCTCCTCTATTGACAACTATTGCCGGATCCAGCGATCCGTTATCCATAATAATAGCTCTCGGCTGACCAGACAGCAATACTCTCATATTCTTTCACGGAACAAAATTGGATTAGAAGGTAAGTAACACTGAGTATTATTACTTCTGTTCACGAAAATGCCTTTTTTTATATATTCTTGTTTCCACAACCAATCTTATATGAATGTGGTAAGACATAAGTTCGAAACCGCAATACTTTTAGGGTTTGTAAAATTTAGACTGAATAAAAAGATGCTTTAAAAATGTTTATAATTTTGTAAGTTTTTTTAAATCTATTTTAACTACTTAACACTCACGTTAAAATTTAAGATCTGGTTTCTTTATCTATTTGATTATTTAGCTCTTCCATCTTTTCTTCATTTCAACAACAACAACAAAAACTCAATAATAGGGTGCACCATTTTATTGTTATTGCCAAAAACACTTTTCCATTCCTTCTCTTATAATGTAAATACAATACACTGAGGTCCAAATGTAACGGATAAATTAATTTTCTAGGTTAATAGCATGTAAAAGAAAAATCCCGACACGCGTCATTTTTAAATTTAAAATGACATTTTTTTGATGCTAAAAAATTACTCCCCACTTCAATTTAAATTTTTTGTGCATGAAAATGTAAAATGAAAAACAGCGAGAAAACTATAAAACCTGCTCTCAGATGCGTCTCTATTAATTTGCGGCCAGATTTGGCTGCGGCATAACCCGATTAGCTTAATCAAGCTGAAAGAGAAGTAGTTAGTTAAAGGAAGCGTAAAATAGACACAGTGTCGACTTAGCTGTAGATGTGGTTTGATTTCTTTCAAAAATATCAAAAAAGTGCAAAGAGGCAAGAGTAAATAACTGAGATAAAACGCGTCCTGAAGGCAACCAAGACACTTCCACTAATAAAGTAATGAACAACTGTAGATGGTCTGATGGATGGAGAACGAAGCCTGACTGTACAGCTTACACCCTACAAAATAAACAGTTGGACTGACTGCCGCGAAAAACAATTGAAGTGCAAGGAAGGCTGGCGCAAAGACGTACAGATAAGGCAACTCACAATATACGTTGCAGTAACTAGGCGCAGTGCCTTGCCCAATAGGACAGCTGAGACTGACATTAAACGCACTGTACACACACTAAGACATCTTCATAGATGCCAAATACGCTAGCGCCGGCCCTAGCTTATACTGATGATTTAAGTTAGATTAATGTAGTACAACCAACGACAAGACGGATGAAGAGGTAGAAGAATTTTACGCCAACGCAGCCGAAGCAATGAAGATCACCAAGAAAGGCAAACTAACAATAGTATTGGGAGATCTAATGCCAAAACTGGAGAAAGGTAAGATGGAGAACTCATAGGAAAAAACAACTTGGGTGTGAGAAATGAACAAGGTGAAAGGCTGATGCAGTTCTGTACAAAGTAAAATCTTATAGCAGCAAACACATTTTTCAAATTACATCCCACACGTTTGTATACGTGAACTTCTTTTGGACACACCAAAGAAAATATAATTAGAAATCAAATAGACTGTATTATAATTCCACACTATTTTGAAAAGTTTGTAAAAGCTGTCAAAACATACCCGGGCGCTGATATTGACAGCGATCATAACCCCGTTGTAATGGACTTAAAAATGCAGCGGTCTTATAAAGCACAAAAAGGACATAGAAGACAGATAACGAAAAAGATAGACATTGATAAACTGAAAGATCAAAACACAGAAACAACTATAGCTAAAAATTTCGAAAATAGAATGAAAGATATTAGAAGGCCGGTGACGGCGGAAGCAGAATCAGTTTGGAAAGACAAAGAACGTTATAACCAGAACGCAAGAACAAGACATAGGTTACGCAAAAAATGAACAAAAACAAGAATGGATGAATTCGGAAATATTAGATCTCATGACAGAGAGAAGGACACAAAAAAGAGATCCAGCCAAATTTCAGCAGCTAAATAGGAAAATTCGAAAAAAATGCAGAGAAGCGAAAGAAATGTGGTTGTCGGGGAAGTGTGCGGAGATTGACAGATTACAAGAGAAACATGACTCCTTTAACCCTCACAGGAAAGTCAAACAAATAACAAATCGAAACAGAAGGACTACTGCCTTCACACTGCGGGACAACAACAATGAGATCATGACAGATATCGAATTTAGGCTGCGAAGATGGAAGGAATATGTCAAACACTTGTATACAACGACAGTAGACAATAAGCAATTGTGTGAAATAGGACCGGAAATTACGAAAAACGAAGACATTCATGCTACAAAGACACAAAAGAACAGAAAAGCTGCAGGCCCAAATGAGATATATGCAGAAGTGGTAAAACTCTTAGCATTAGAGAAACCATCAGGTTTTGCAATTGTAACTAACTTATTTAACTCAATTCGTAACACCAACTTAATCCCAAAAGACTGATTCAAATCAACATTCATAGCTATTCAAAGGAAACAAACTCAATTTGTGACGATTACAGAATGATTAACTTTATGTCCTATGTCCTAAAAAATTACTTAAGAATTATACTGTACATACGCGCATCTACAAAGGTGCGAACACCTGGTAAATAACTGTCAGTTTGGATTTCGTGTTGGAGTTTTTTTCTCTCTAAATCTTATAACTCAGAGATGTAGGAACATGAACGTAATCGTCTACGCATGCTTCATTGATTACAAGAAAGTCTTTGATTGCGTTAAACACGAAAAGCTAATCAAAATCTTACGTGAAACCGGAATTAACTGGCAAGAGATAAGAACCATTTCAGAGCTGTACTGGTATCAAACAGCACAAGGTAAAGTTGAACAACAACGGAGGCTGTATTAATAAAAAGAGGTGTGAGGCAGGGATGCATTCTTTCACCACTTTTGTTCGATCTTTACTCGCAAGTAATTTTTAGAGGGGCACTTCATGAGGTGCGGAAAGGAATAAAAGTAAATGGCGTGATAGTAAATAGCATCGGTTTCGCTGATTACTGTGTCGTATTGGCAGACAATATAGCTGATCTACAAGAGTTAGTAAACCACATTGTGTAGTATAGCGAACATTATGGACTTTCAATGAATGTGACTAAGACAAAGCTTTTTGTTTTCGCAAAAACAAACGTTAACGCTAACTTATTAGTTTACAACAAACAAATAGAGCAAGTAAGCTTTTTTAAGTAGGGAGCTAACATTAACAGTCAGCATGAAACAGGTCATTTTGCAAAGTCTGAAAGAGCTCTTGAGCTTAGAATGCGTATGATCAGATGTTATGTCTTTCCCATTCCGTTACTGTTACACTTGATCCAACGACTGAAAAAAGAATAGACGCCTTCGAGATGTATTTATACAGACGTATATTAAGAATATCGTGGGTATTAAGAATATCGTGGGTATTAAGAATTACAAACGTGGAAGTTCTGGTACAAATGCGAAAAAAGAAATAAGTCATGCCAACAAGAGCACGAAAAACAGGTTACATAAAGCACTTAATGAGAAGTGAAAAATACGAGTTTTTAAGACTAACAATAGAAGGCACAGTACAGGAAGAAAGCTCTGTAGGAAGAAGACGAAATTCCTGGTTAAAAGGCATAAGAAGATGGTTTGGTTGTACCTCACTGGACATATTTAGGGCAGCGACATCCAGAGTAATGATGGCCAACTGGATCGCCAACCTTCGAATGGAGACGACTGATTAAGAAGAAGAAGAATGTAGTACATGAAGACTAAATATTGAAAACTGTACCAAAACTTTCGGGACATTTGTTAACAACTGATATTTGAAAAATAGAAAAGGGCGGCGAATATAGTCTTACACACAGGTGACTCATTTTTGTGCATCGGTAACTAAGCTGGCTTTGCAGTTGTTTATTATTTCCGCATTTCTTTGTTTCCAAAATCAAAAATTGTAAGTTGTGATGCGTAAGTTAGTGCTTTCCTGCGTTTTTCTCTGTGTTTTTCAATGGAAAGTGATGAATAATAAATAAATAGTTTGAGATTATAACAATTTTTATTTGTTTTATATCTATAAATAGGCAACCAACAAAACACCGGCAGTAAATAAAATCCAAAAACACTAGTGTTTTATGAGTATGATTATATCCCTGTGATTACACGTATAACTACTATATTATTGAAGAGTCGTAGATAAATAAATTTATTAAATACCGACCCTTAGATTTACTTTTAGGGAAGTCACCTAAAATCAAAAGCTTAAACTATTCCATCTAAAAGTCTGAAAGAGCGGCGACGAAGAACTGCTAATTGTAGATACCAGATGTGTACATAAATGTCAGATCAGTTTTTACAAACTGGCTGCATTATTCTATGGAAGTTAGTGGGGATCTTCTTGAACAGCACATTCGTTAATCAGAAGTTTTTTGTTTTTTCTTAGAATTTGGAAAGTCTAGAGGTAATTTTGAAAAAATTTACCTGCATGGTTATGTGGCTTGTCCCATCAAATTTTTATCTCTGAAAGCATACGAAAATCTGGAATTGTGAGATAAAAGCCAAAACAAGGCACTAAAATATGCTTTGATAACGGAATAGGCGTCAAAAACACAATTGGGCATTATATAAAGATTTATAAATGCAGTTGAAACAAATTGTTTTCTTCTAAAAACTACTAATTTCTAATCTTTTCCAAGTTTCTACTTTCCACAAAAATAGGCAACTTCCCTAGAAACTGCTTTTAATTATTACACAGAGAATGAGTGGACAGCAATATATTGTCAAATATTTTTTCTTATTGAGATATATTTATTTTAATTATTTACGTGTATGAATCTAACAACTCAAAAAGACATGGGAAAATTGATCCACAATATTAATCCAATATGGTAAGAGTGCATTCTTACAACTAAAAATGTGCAAGTACAAATAACGTCTGTAAGGTAAGCAAGTTTTGTCTGAGAAGCAATAACTAAGTTATTTTAAGCTGAGAGCAAAAGAGAACTACACTTTAGAGTGTAGATATGATTCAAATCCGGCTCGAACGGCCAAAAAAATGATTATGAGTAAGATGGGTCATCAGCCATCAACTTGACTTACCTGTATCGACTAGAGTGCATTGTAAAAGTAGGAGCAGATAACAGGTAGGCAAAGGGCAGGCTATTGCACTCATGAACACACTATATAAAGTCTATTTAATTCTTTTTGGTTTTATAAATTATAATATCTGGCCAATATGTGAAGCAAAACAAATCAAGCGTGAGTACCATATTTTGCTTTCTAACTAAGTTCACGTAATCACCAATCTGAAAATCTTCACGATTCATTATGGTAAAATTTTAAGCGTTTGTTGAGTCATAAAGCAAGATTAACCAATCAAAAAAATAGAAAAAAATAAAAATGTATTTAATTATAATAATGGTAAATGAAAGCTAAACAGGTAACACTTTCCTCAGCTGAATTTTTAAACATTTATAGCGAGACTCTAAGCTCCTCTCTTACTATGCCAAAGATTACTTTTCTAAATTATTGAATGAATTTTAACTTGGGCTCTGTTTTTGCACAGAAGGAATATAAATTCAAAAAATTAGAAAACACTTAGGTAGTATCTTGTTTGCGGATGGAGAACCCATAATGTGAAAAATTTTGTCTTTTTTCTGTTTGATTATACTAAAAGTAAACACATAATATGTCATAACCCACCTATTAATCAGAGAAACCCTTATAAAGCTCAAATCATATCTTATGAATGTCAATTTATGAAAACTCTTTTATTCAGACTTAAAATTCAGACATACTTAGTGTTACAACAAATTGATCGTACACTAACAAACTTATACACCAGTAGTATACAATTATTTAAGAAATGAATATTTTATATTCAGTTTAAGCTTTTAACTTGCTAACTATCCAAGGCATATGTTCAGTAATTCTTGTATAAACAGAAGGCCATCCTGCCAAACCACAAGAGCTAACTCCGAAAGATATGATTCCAATACTGAAGTAATTAGAGTCCTTGGCAGATATCAAAGACATTCCACCAAGTTCTAAACAGTTAGCCGTATTGTCTTCACCTCCTGCACATAATTGACTAGATTCAATTATTATTCCTGGAGATTTGTAAATAGTTGAGCATTCGCTGTTAGTAGTTACAGGTAACTAAAATCCATAACTTATTGTATTAGGTTTTACACAAGATATAAGTTAATACTTACCGTTACTTTATGCATTATTTTACTTTCTGCAGTAGTTGGATTTCTTTCCCAACCCGCAAGTATTGCATTAGTTTTATCATAGGTGATACTTAACATTTCAGAAGTGGGCAAGCAGAGAGGTTTAACGGAATCTAAAATCCAAAGCGGTTAACCCCTTCAAGAATCGTCTTGGTTTAACATACTTACCAGTAAAAGTAACTTCTTTGTTTAATCTAAGTAAAGCAATGTCATTGTATTGGCTCTTATTTTCTGGGTTGTACTCTTGGTGCACAATCTTCTCCTCAATTCCTACATCAACACAAGATTCGCATTTATCTTTGCCGATATCATAGTCACCCAATCGAACGGCTGACCTGAGTTCAAAATAATAATCAGAAGATTAATGTATTAAGTATCTTAAATAAACTGCGTCTTACAATACGTATGTTTTTGGTAGATTCTTTGCAGCCATGCAGTGTGCAGATGTTAAAACATAACGGTTGTTAATTAATGCTCCTCCACAGGAAAATTTTTTACCACTTGCTGAAAAAGAGTATTTCATCAAGATGAAGACTACTTTTACTGTGTCTGTTGCTTACGTGTTTCATACTGAAGTCGAGCTATCCATGGAAATTCGCCTTCAGCAGCAATGCCATCCTGGGTTGTCGTGGATTTAATAGAGCCGCATACTTCTGTATTTGGTAGTAGGTCAGAAGTTGTTGGTGCTGAAAAATACTTGAATTTGAAATTATGTTTACACTATTTCTACGAAGAATTCTCTTGGTATACATTGTATCTGGTCTGCGTAATTTGCGCACATAGTTTACCTGGCCCACAAAACCCACGAGTAATTTGCCCACGCGATTAAGAACTAGCCTGGAAGCTCAGAAATAATTTGCGCACATTTATTCTAGAGATGCAATAAATAATTTCATATTACTAAAAATATGTAATTTCTCATTAGTTTTTGTAGGGACTAGCATCTTCAATTTCATTTTCAGATAATAAATACAGGTGCAAAAAGGAAAGCAGTCGACGATCTTATAGAAGGCCAAGCAAGATTCTGCACTCTTGCATTGGTTTTAGATACATTAACTGTAAAGGGAGTATTCAATGTAAGACGAAGTTTGTACAATGTTCAGAAAAAATTATTGCCAGCCTTGCTTGTTAGTAGACAGGCTACAATTAATGTCTTATTGTTACTACCAAAACGTACCATTCGTGAAGAACATTTTGTAATGGTTTTGGATAGAGCTACAGAAATAATAGTAATAGGGTATTTTGAAACCAATTTAAAATTTTTATGTTTATCTGACAAACTTTATCTGAACGGCACATTGGATTACTCTGCACGTTGCTTCTGCCAGTTATTTATGCTGCACGTCCCACGTAGAGGTAATTACATATGTACCCTTGACATAATAACCAACAGGAAACGTATATAAATATCAGTTAAATTTACATTAAAATGTTAATAGAAAAGTGCTCAAGATTCGGCTATTATCTGAATCCCCATTACTATATAGTGCCAGACTTTGAATTGGGAATCTACAATGCTGTAAGGGCTGGGTGGACTAATGTACAGATAGTGGGGTGTAGATTCCATTTGGGGTAGTTTTGGTTTAGAAATATCTAAGTATTAGGACTACTTCCGCATCTTAATGATAGAGGGAGCGAGATAGGAAGATGGCTGCGATGCCTTTACGCATTTCCATTTCTAAACTCAAATCAGGTGTCTGAATGTTTTCTAGAAGACCTCGGATCTTCCAAACCTAAACGTGAAGGTTTATTAAATACTTCCCCTCTCAGATTGTTTTGTTAATTAGTAATTAATGATTATGTGTTTCCACTACCGATATGGTTGGAAGCATCAGCATCAATGGAATGAACAACAAACGCGTGCAAATCGTTTAATTCGGGATTCAATTCTAATTTCTATTCTCTTCATCCATCAATAATTTACACTTTTATTAATATATTACTATATTTTCATCAGAAGACATACATTAAAATCACTAGTGTCATGGCAAATGAAACCGCCAAACATTGAGACAGAGAAACAATAACAGGCCAACAATTCTTAATAAGAAGACTGGCAGAATACGAAACAAGGACCATTACAAGAATGGAATTCATTAAAAGTATAACATATTTAGATAGGGTGCAAACGAAATAGTTGCAAAAAATAAAATTACCTGGAATTAAATCAGGTAGAAGGTTTTAGTCTTTTATCCTGTATATATGGTATTATGAGTAGAAAGAAGACTTTAGGTTTTCTACCTTCTGTGGCCAAAAAATCTCAAAATTTTCAGACTTTTTTCAGTTTACCGGCTATAACTATTTTTTGGTCACTTCTAGCAAGCAATAGTAGTTATCTAATTGAAAGATCACAAATTTCAGACAACCTTTGTAGAAAAGAGTTTTTTCTAATCTCAATACCAAGCGAGCTACAGTTTGTCAAAGTTAAGCAAAATTTACCATTTTTTCTAAAAGTTGGGTTTTCACACTCAGAGGTGGTTTAATTAACGGACACGGCTTTTTTGACCGGATGAACCTTTGCTTCATTACCCATTCTAGTGGGTTTGTTTCTTGACCCAACCATGTTTGTACCTTGTGATAAGTCTGCAGTGAATGAAACGTTGCTGCATTTGCTGTAGATGGCAATCCTGCTAGGTTAAAAGCCGTTCTTGCGACCGATTTGACAAACATCTTTGAAGAGACGCGGGATTCGGAGAATTTCTCTGCTTCTACTTTTAGATGTGGGCGTTGTCCAATGAGAAAACATAATTTTGATTTTCGGTGGCCAAAAAAAAACTGAAGTTCTATCACATCTTGTAAATGCATTAATGAAGAGGATACGTGTGGGATAAAACTTGAAGAAAGTGGTTCAGTACCATAAACCTGTATTCTTTGCCTTTTCTTGGTTTAGAATCCACTACTGATTGACATGATAACATCACTTTCTGGAAAAAAACGGGTGTTGAGGCAGCTAATTTAGCAGTTTTCTATTGTCCCCAATATCTATATCCCTGCGTGGAGGTCTTAAATCAATCGCCCCTGAAGTTAAAAACCCAACTTTTAGAAAACATGGCAAATTTTGCTGAACTGTAGCTCACTTGGTATTGAAATTAATAAAACTAATTGGTGTTTCGAAGTTTTTTGACCACAAAAAGTTTTCCTGGGGGCTACAAAGGTCAAAAACTTATATTCGCCTTTCTACTAACAATACGTACAAGATAAAAAATGAAACCTTGTACCTGATTTAATTCCTGCGAAACCTCTTTTTGACGACGCCGCTTCTAGACTACTGTACAGATATGGTCAAGTGTGTTTGCATTTACGATATAAACTTTCTTTTTCTGCAGACTCTAGATTTAAATACTCAACTATTTTGTTTTGCAATTATTTGATTATACACCGTGTAGAACGGATTAAGAAATAGGTAGTATAGAGTTAGGCATAATGCGTGTACTTGCTTTTTGTTGGTAAAATAAAAAATTAATAGCTTTAAAGTGAAACTAATAAGGCTTTATCTGCCTAAATATGAACTTTGAAATAAAGTGATGTAAAAGAATACAAAATGCATTACTTGAACGATTTGCATCTATTTATTTTAAGTTACACAATACCAATATAAGGTGAGGCTTTGTACAGTCAACTCATAAAGTAATGTCGCGAAATAATTTACGTTCTGGTATGTAATGTCAAAATTAATAACAATCTTTGCAATCCATAAATACTAACTTAATAAATTAATCTTAGTTAATCGATTACTACCAATGAAATGCAGGATTTGTCATTAAATGAGGAGTTAAACGGTAAAATGTAAAACATTTTGCAACATTACTTTATGAGTTGACTGTATATGTTGTTAGCATAGACATTTGGTGTAGTTTTTGCTATAATCCGTTTACGACGTTTATGGATCGCATATGGCTGTGGCAGAATGACAGTTTGAGTATTGTAAACCGGACTGTTTATCTATTAACTTGGCTTGTAAAATCTTATTGAAGCTTAATGTATTTTCAGGTTATGATTTTATGACAGTTTAACCTCACGCTGTTGCCTTTTTTTTGTAAATCTGTAAATCAATTACGCCAAAAGGTTGTTTTACAAACATTTTTGCCTATAGAGTAATTCATTTGATTTTTATTTAAAGTGTCAAGATTTTCTAATGTTGGGTGTAGGGATAAATACGTACTGACAAAAATCAATTTGAATTAAACTTCAAATTAACAGTTCTTACAGGTTATTTAGTATAAGTTATAAAAATTACTAATACACACTTAATCCTATAACCAACATTAGAAAATCTTGACAGTTGAAATAAAAATCAAATGAATTAATGTATACTACGTTTATAAATTAAGGTTTTATGTTTTCAATTATACTCTTTGGCATTGTCCTTAATTGACATTAATAGATGCAAAATATAAGAAAGATTTGATCTCTTTTTAACAAAGCAAAACTAATCGGTACTAAACGTTTATGCAAAATTTTTGATCGTGCAACAGCGCCAAATACAGACGCAGGTACGGCGATTTTCAAGAAAAAAAGAAAACAACACTTCCAACCTAACAAAATGAAAGCATGGTCTGTTGCGACCCAGAAACATCGTGAACGGAGTATACAAACAGAGATTTTTCTACAATTAAAACTGAAAGCCTTAATTATTTTCACTGTACAATTTTTGGAAAACTTCAACTTTTTTTCTTAAAGTACGTAACAAATAGAGGTCTACGTATTTGAAAACCTTTATTAAACTTTACCTTAAATCCTACAAGCAATTAACCTTCAGGTTATGACCGTAACTTATTAAAATTACAAAGTTGCTATAGGGTATACCACCCAGTTATTGGACATGAGGGAGTTATTGGACAAATTGACTTCAATACGGTTAAATAAGGTTTCTCTTTATTTTAGTTCGTATGTTTTTTCATAGATTGCACCACTAGCCTTCTTGTAACTATTTGCATATGGTGCCACTTTTGTCAAAATTTCTGCATTGATGGTCAACGACTTAATTAATACTTCTCTCATAGTGTGCAATAAATGTTATTATTCTATTAGTTTCTTAAGGTAATATAATTTTGAAATTTGTTTCAAGTTATAGGACGTGGGCAAGTAATGGGCAAATTCTAAGTCAGGTGATTATTTACTATAATAGTGACATAAATTTATGTTAATTGTACGGTCTTTTTTAGTACTGTTGGTCCAACCGATCTTTGAACACACGTCATCAAGCGTGTGTAGTAAGTACGGACAAGTAATACTAATATTCTCCGTACTATACATAGTGGGATAATAAAGGATAGAATACGAATGATATTGCGCACTGATACAATTTGTGACGTGTGTTCAAAAATTGGCTGGACCAACTGTAAGGTTAGATTCTTAGAGAGGTGTCCAATAACTAAACCCGATCTTCCATATTTCCTAGGTGTTGGACATCATGTCCAATAACTGATTTAAGCCTGCTTAAGATATAAGTAATTGCTGGACAAATGTATAATAACTAAATAAGGAATCACCCAACAACTAAGTTATTGTTTCAGTTGTCTGAAATCATGCCAAAAAAATGTTTATATGATGTTCAATCTATTGATTTTGCTATAAATTATGTAAAAAGCGCTAACCTGTCATAACGGAGAGCAGGGAAAAGATATGGGATTCTAAAGTCTACGTCAGACTTCAAATTAAAAGAATTCCGGTCATAAAGACACATGCGGCTTTTCACTCATACTTATACTTATACTGCCAAGAGGAGCTAGAGTTAGTAAAGTAAGTTTTTTAAAAACCTGCCAATTTTATACAGGTAGATTTTGATTTAATTTTTATTGCAAGCGGGAATTCTCCAGGAAAAAAGCCAAAGCTTGTAATAGTGTCCGAAAATTCTCAATGGCAAATCCTCGTCCCAATAAATTTAAGCGTAATAGACCAGATGAATGCTGGTTTAAGGTAGGTACAATTTATGAATTTTAATGATTTAGTAATTTTTTGGGTAATGTAATTTGTTAAGCATTTTTAAAAAGCCATCCATCAATTGTACAGAGACAGTAAGTGCAGCAAGTGCTTGTGTATCCAAGGAAAATATTAGAAAATGGTTTAAGGAAATTGAAAATTATCTAATATACAAAAATATAGATATTAAAGGTCCTTCTCGAATGTTTAATGGAGATGAGACAGGTTTCCAGATTTGCCCAAGCACTGATAAAGTCTTTGATACAAATGGCATGAAGAAAAGGGCTATCCAAAGAAAATATTACAGTGACTTTTTTCCTTTTCTACTTCGTGATTGGCATGCCCACCAATAATTAATTATACTGCAAGACCACATCTTCACAATGAAACAAATTATTGAAAAGATTAGACTGAACAAAGGCATATTTTGCATTTGTCAATCTGGAGAAAGCATTCGACAAAGTTCAAAGGGAAACAGTGTGGAAAAGTTTAAAAAAAGGAGTTGAGAGTAAGTTAATAAGAGCAATTAAGAGCATCTACAAAGAGAACACTATGTCATACATAAAAACAGAAGATCGGTGAGATCCGAAACACAAGACGGATTGAGACAAGGAGGAGTCTTAAGTCTCGTGCTTTTCAATACATTCATCGACGAAATACTAGCAGCATGTAAACCAAAACTACAAAAGCTACACATCGGATACAAAAACCTAGAATCGATAGGAATAACTCAATGCTTGTTCGCAGATGACCTAGTGATAGTTTCCAACACTGAGAACGGTTTACAAAACAATATTAACATTTGAAACGAAATGCTTAAAAACATGGAATGACAATAAACATTAACAAAACAAAGGTAATGATGACATCACATAGAGAGGACGAGACATTGAATATAAAAATTGATAACGAAGAAATAAAACAAGTGTCACAATTCAAGTACCTTGGAGTAACCATTGACAGAAATGGCAGTTAAACAGCAGATATAAATGAGAGAATAAACAAGACAGTTAAACTTTATCATACGATGAACCAACGATTCATCAAGAAAAAAGAAATATCAATGAAAACAAAAATGACAGTATACAAAACCATTTATAGACCAATCTTGATGTACGGTAGCGAAACATGGGTACTCACAGCAAACTGCTAAAATACAAGCAGTCGAAATGAAGTATTTAACGAGCAGTGAAAAGAGTAACGCGAAGGGACAGAAAAGGAACACAGATATAAGAGGAGAACTACAAATTGAACCGATACAAGAGCATATAGAGATGAAACAATTAAATTGGTGGAGCCATGTACAACATGAATGAGAAGGTGCCGACAAAAATAGTCTAGGAAGCCAATATAAGAACAAGAAGAGGACCAGGAAGGTCAAAAGAAACATGGAGTAATGAAGTGAACAAAATAATTATGAAAAGAGGACAAACTATAATAAATGCTAAAGAAGCGATAAAAGACAAACAAGTGGAAAAAGTTTGTAAATAACAAGTAAAAAGTATAAAAATGTAATCCCTACACCGAAAGGTAAAAGGAATTGGATTATGCCGGGTGTGGAGTTTCAAACAATTTTATTATTAATTTATTTTGCTAATTCTCAGCATTGTTTGGTTAATTTATTAGTGCCAGATTGAGAGGGAACTTCTACCATATCGATTGATACCATTACCTTCCTTGGAAGTTTATTTGGGGAGCAGGAATTACAAAAATCTGAATTCCCATGCATTGTCCTATGTACGGGTTTGAAACTCCACACCCGGTATATAAACCCTACTTGGGGAATTGGATAATCAGACAATGGTTAGATGACCGCCGACACCTTCTATGAATATATAAGAAACATATTTTACCCATATTCGGCAGATATTAATGTATCATTCTCTCTTATATTGTTTCTTGGTGGGTAAATTGAGTAAACTTTGTAATGAACTGAACATTAAAGTAATTGCGCTATACCCCAAAGCCATTCAAATACTACAATCCTGCGATGTAGCCGTATTTAGGCCAACAAAGATTGATAGGAAACAAGCAGTTAGAGACTTTTATGCCGATAATCCGGGCGAAGTACTTAATAAAATGTCTTTTACCCTACTTTTGGAAAAGGTTGTTACAGAAGTTATTAAGCCAGATACGTTTATAAATCGGTTTAAGCCGCGTGGATTATTTCCCTTTAATTCCGACCCTATAGATTTTTCTAAGTGCCTAGGAAATAACAATAAACCTGCGGAAGTTGGTATCTCATGACAGGTTTCTTCGTAGTTATTTACTAGCTTTTCTTAAAACCGTTTTTTCAGGTCTCGTATGCTCTTCAAGTGACAATGGATTATGAAACATTCCATGATTGCGTTTGAGAAGATCTTATAGAAGAGTTTAAATCTTTAGATGGATTATTTAAAAATGAAAAATATAACGATGAGTATTCTAAACTGTGCAGAATGTGGAAGTTTTTCAATAAAGAAGGCATAGCGAAAGATGATGCTAGTGGTCTAGAAGAAGGTATAACGGAAGATGATGCTAGTGATTTTCAAGAAGTTGTTTATATAATGGCAAACGTCGTGATTAAAGCACCAGATACTCCAACGGTTTGTATCCATTTGTTTTGTACTTCAAAAAAAAGTATTAGTACTTACTTGGAAGTCCCAGAGTCGCCCCAGAGAAAAGATAAAAGCACGATGAAGAGCATTCCGTTTGCAATAACGTCAAACGCTTACCAGGAGATACATAAAAAAACAAGCCCTTATGGCAGAAGAAGAGAAAAAATAGAGAGAAAAAGAAAGCAGCATTAATGAAAAAACGCAACCTAGTAAGTAAAAAGAAATTAGATATAGTTAACGCAAATAATTGCTTGGAGTGCCAGAAGCGTTTGACAAAGAGTCACTTTTTAACGTGTGATAGCTGCAAAAATGGTTTCTATCCTCGCTGATGTATAACAAAAAATCATAAACAGCATATTCACGATGTTGATGACAACGGTCCATTTATGTGCCATATTTGTTACAAGGAGGAGTGTGAGAAAGATGCTGACTAAAAAAACAAAAGCGATAAAGATGCTGACAAAAAGAAAGAAAGTTAAGATGACACAGATACAAACGAGAATGAAGAAAAGGAGATAGATAATTTGTATAATATGTTTTTGCACTCGCGAGATTGAAGATCCTACATCAGTCCCTTTTTTAAGGGACTGTAGTGACTCACATAGTAGTCCCAAGGAATAAAAAATCTTTAATAATATGGTGTGCCTATGTTTTATTTAGTTACCTACCTAGTTATTAAACATTTAATTGTATTTAGGTCAGAGTTGAGGTACTCAATACAAAAATGTACTGTAAACACAGTAATCAGTAGTGGAGGTACTTTAAGTAGATTACTTTCAGTACTTTTAAAATTGCTGTACTGGTACTGGAATTTCCAGTATTATATCTACAAAGTACTGATACTCGTACTTTTCTTCTAGAATTTTTAACAAGTACTACTTGTTACTTAAAAAAGTACTGTAAAAATATAAACTACTCCCAGTATTGTGTCTAAGTACTCCCAGCAATGAAAAGTACTGTAAAATTAAAAATACTTTTAAGTAGTTTACTAAAGTATTTTCAGTATATTACCTTTTTATATAGAAATAATCCAGGTGATGCTTGTTTAGCACTTAGAAATCAAATGAGAGACACTTTATTTTCATAACTATCATTGCATTAATCTGTAAAACCCGATCGTGACATGATTAGCAAACTACAAGGCAAAATCTTATTTTCCTATTTTTCGCTCCTTTTGGCATTGCTGCTCCTGCAATTTTGATAATCTTTTTTGTTTGTTTCACATATCTTCCCAATTATTTTCTAATTATTCTATAAAACGTAAAATTGTAATGTTTGAAAAACTGTCAGTATCGGTTTTTAAGAAAAAAATGGAATTCTAAATTTGTTGTCTTTGATAGTTTTACAACTTTTTTAATTTTATTGTAAAGCAACATGCTAGCTTCATTTGTTTTAACAAAAATGCACCGTGTTTCTCCGCCACCTCGGATTTTTTTGTATCAGTAACGTAAACGACGCGGGATTGAGTGTTTTAAAAAATCTCGATTTTTTCAGAAATGGTTAAGTTTACGAAGAAATTGCAAGAAGGTAAATCTTTTATAAACTAAGATTACTTTTATTTGCTCGCATCAAAGTTGTAAAATGTTGGCCGTATAAAAAGTCCTGAGCTTTTCAAAAGTAGCATATTCATGAAAACTTGTGATACGATTTGTAAATTTCGACGATACTTTAGCAAGGACCACCCTAATGGCACTCAATAGCATACCAAGTCTGAAGAAGATTCGTTGATTCATCTAGACACAGTAAAGAAATAACCATTTTTTCCATTAATTTTGAAGCGTTATAACTCGAAAACTACAAACTTTTTACTTACCTTTTATTCAATAAAGCACATTTTTAGTTTCTAAAATCCTAGACGGTCATGACAATTGAAAAAAATCCATTTTAAGTTGAAGCGAAGTGTTATTTTGGTCAATAATACGGCAAAATTCTATTAAAGAAAGTTGTTCAGAATATGAAATTATGACTATATGCAAAATTTCACAAATATGGATCACTTTGATTAAATCAGTATTTGATTTGTATTCTTGCATTGTAACTACAGAAAAAGAAGTATTCTGTAAAAGTTGTCAAAAAAAAAATCTAATGTAGGTTTCCAATAAATAATTGTATGTGCTTGAAATTTTTTTCAGACCAGGGCGGAATTCCAAAACATCAAAACGAGATTCAGAATTTTTAGTCAGTTATACCTATAGTGAGGTCAATCAGAAGACACACTGTATAGTCAAATTTTCAAGAAAATCTTAAGAAAATTAGTTTTCTACGTATGCTTGGAAACGTCTGTAAACAGTTGTGTAATCCTCTAGATTACATCTTAGAATCCATATAAAGACGATTGAATAAAATCTTTAAATTGCTGTTATAGCTGCAATGACAAACCCCAGATTTAAGATGAGGTGGTATAACGTCTTTAGAGATACAGACGTTCAGATATCTGCAAAAGATATTCAGTCTTTGGTACTCGATACCGCTTTGGACTTTAAAGAGTTAGGGGATTCTGAGTTGGTAGTCAGTAAAAATGCTAAAGATACGTTTTTTGATGTTAAAGACGACAATGAAATTTTTACGCCGGCAGTGCTGCCGTCATATAAAAACTCAGTTCGAATTTGAATTGTTGAAACACTTAAATGATAAAAAAAAAACTTGCCAATATTGAACGATTATGAAATTATAAAGAAATTGTTCATAAAATACAACTATTTGCACAAATTATCAACGCACCAAGACGTCACGCACTCAAACGACTTACTTACTGAAAACCAATGCAAATCTTTATATAGTAAATAATATCCTTGTTAGTTATACTTTTGAGTTAGCTTAGCCTTTTTCTATATTTTTTAGTTTTATTTTCTAGTTTATTTTGTTTTTGTAAACTTAAATTGTGGTATAAATTGTTATTAAAATATATGTATGTACAGTCGAACTTCAATAGGTCGAACTTCGATAACTTGAATCAAATTGATTGGATATAGCGTCAAGGGTAAAGATTGTGTGTAATTTTTACTTGATAACTCGAATATCTTGATAACTCGAACAGAATATTTGGCGCCACCTTCGATAAGTCGAATTTCTGGGGGAATCCCCTAACTACGCATGTTTTAACCGCTCGTTTTATAGCATACGATCAGGGATGTTATGTCTATACAACTGTACTAGATTTATTACATTTACATGTTATCTAATTACCCTCTTACAATAATACACGGATCTATTACATTTAGATTTTATTCCAACCATTAATTAGGCTGATTTAAAATAAAATTAGATCAGCAGATTTTAGCGATGAAACAAAACAAAACAATGTTTGCGCTAAATTTTTTTCGCTGAAGTTTAGATTTTGCTTATCGTACAACTTTCGTAAGAATTAAAAGGTTTATTTATTAATCTGTGGCATACCCCTTGCTTTGTATTAAGATATCTTGCTTACAAGTTACAACTAAAACCAACGTCTAAACAGTTTTAATCTAAATGTTAAAGACTGTTATTTAATTTTGTTTTAATTCTAGTCATGTACGAGTAGTCTATTACAATTTTATAGGAACGTCAAATTTAGTACGAAGAACTGCTGCTTCATAATAGGGAGTTCGGTTTCTGCGCTACTTAAGTTTATGTGTATGCTTTAGTAGTTGTTACTAAGTGGAAAAAATACTGTGCCTATTTGTTTCATCAAGTTATTTTTGTTGCTGTTGATATGTCATTAAAACGTACATACTTTAAAAACTATTGCCTATTGATGAAAAATATAGACGTATAAAAGAAGTGGAAAGTGGTTAACAAAAGAAAGATGTAGCTGTGTAGTATGCTGTTCCGGCAAGTACAGTCTCTACTATTTAAAAAAATAAGCAAGCAATAATTACTGCAATTGTAAAACCAACGTAGGAAAATAATATATGTTATGTATTTTATTTAATAACCCAAAGTCTTGATAACTCAAACTGTTTTTGTGTCAAGTCATGGTTCGAGTTATCGAAGTTTGACTGTATATCTTTTGTAGTTCTATATACCGATAATTAATTATTATTGATAATTTGAAAAACATAAAATTAAAACAATTTATTTTATAAGTTTCTGTTTAATATCATTATTATTTTAAAATTTTTGTTAGTAAATTGGCCAATAAGACACATTTACAGAGCAAGCTTCATCAGTCGCTCAAAAAGAGAAAAGAAAGTCCGAAGTTTCTATTCAATAACATTTTTGTATATAACCAAATGATACATATAAGTAGGGTAAAAGCACCAATCCTGTGCCACCTAAAGCATATTTGAAGTTCAAATTCGTTTAAAATTTAAAACGAAATAATATTTATCAATGAAACTTTCTGTACAGTTATGCATATTTAAATGATATACATGCTCAATCGTCAAAAGTCATTAAACGTTTCGTTTTATATGAGAAAAAAATAATTCATTAAAACCGACACTTTGGCCCCGTAATCCGCCACTAATTACTAAAAATCCGCTGTCGAGGTGCTAAACAAAGCTATAAACATCGTATAAACGTAAGGAATGATTATTTTTTAAATGATTACATACGAGTTCTTGGAAGTTTTATTCGGATCACCTGTTTGGCAAATTAAATCTGTTTGAGCGATATCTTCGTTACTCCCCATAGGCATAAAATAATTTAACAATTTTATGCCTTTCTTGCATTTGCTCATAAACGATTTATTGAAACGAAAAGAATTTATTAAAAAAAATACATGCAAATACAAAATAAGTAATAATTAATAAACAAATGAATTTAGTTCCTACTTTCTACATAATACTCTGATATCTACTGCACGACAGTGGAAGGCGGCGAGCGGGTGACTAGACGAATCTGTGAATACCGGTACTCTGCCTACCTTATTTTCGACATTTGTTTAATTAAAATCCAGAATTTTTTGTATTAAATATTGGAAGGACCATTACTTTAATTTACCAAGCAAACATTTTTACGAAGATGTCCACAAAAATGCGCAAATATTACTTAGAATGCAACCGTTTCTGGTTAATAAAAATGCACTCAATGGCAGTCGTATTAAACACAATCACGTACTGGCAGTAAATAAATGCTAATAATTAACATATAATTTTTATTTACCAGAATGAATGTAACATAATCCTTAGAACGAAGGATGGTAGATAACACAAAGATAAAATTCTCCGTTATTTATGGTGCGATAATTTATTTATAAAACAATAATTGATTCGTTGGTGGGCGGCTGGAGCTGGACGTACTTAGGTGCGTTTACCCTACTTACTTTGCAGTGCTGTAAGTAGCTGTGAATACTGGAAATTATTTAAGGACTATTTACTTAATACTGATAGGTTGCTTTTTAAAAAAATACTTGCAGTACTTGAAACTACTGCCAGTACTTAAAAGTAATTTTAAGCACTCAGAAGTACTGGAAATATCTAAAGAGTATTTACTTAATACTGATACTGCAAAGTCTTGATTACCAGTACTTTACTGAATATTTCAAGTACTATTGAAAAGTACTGGTATTTAGTACTGCAAGTAAAAGATTAATTGTTTGATACTGGACACTAGTTACTCCCAGTACTTTTACTGAGTACTGGTCACAGCTCTGATTTAGGGTCATCTGTATATTATTTACTTGTGGAACAATTTACGTACAGCTTTTTGCATAAATAATGTCGCAGTACATTCTCTTAATGAATGAATTGATCAAATACACGAAATCTGATTTAGCATTAATTACATAAAATTTGTTTCCTAAGAGCCTATAAGACACCTTTGGATAATTAATATGAAATTAGATTTCGTATATTTAGTTAATTGCTTCATTAAAGAAATGATTTGCGACATTATTTATGCAAAAAGCTACATACGATAGTTAGGTTTTGTATATGATTTCAAAACATTTTTAGTTTCCAATAACTAAAATCGAAACGTCCCATAATTGCCAAAATTGTCCAATAACTGAATTTTTTGACATGCTTTCCCTTTTTTCAATATTTTTTAAAAAGCATTTAAAAATAGACTAATAAAATAGATGATATAACAGACAAAAATATAACCCTTTATTTTGATCGAACCCTCACATTCGTACATTAAGAAGCCAAAAATCGTTACGCCTATCTTTTTTGAAAATCTCTTAAATGTCCAATAAACTGAGTGGTTTACCCTAATTAGAATCGTTTCATACTGCAATGGGTGTTACATCATCTTGTTGTTGACAACAAACTTGTATGTTTTTATGCCATGTAATAAATTTTTATAAGATACCTATAGCGAAATATCCAGACATATTTTGCAATGCTTGGCTGCTCAGTTGATAAACAAACACTTTACATTGCATACATATGCTTTAGATTGGTATTATTTTAGTTTCTACATTCTATATAGATGTTTTCAAAAAGTTAAAGCTTTTTTCAAAATTAAAATGGATCCAAGCTATAAATCCACATTTATAAAAACCAACCAAGCGTTAACAGAGGAGCGCATATTATCAGTGAGATCAAACGGTACCCAGGATAATAGTACCTACTTACCGGTAAATTTGTGTGCGCAAATTACATTGGCTACTTAAACTTGGCTTTGCATAGACATAAAAAATGCTTTAGTATCTAATAGTACAAGTAAACTATTATTTTAATGAACAAACGGTAACTTAGTTAGTTTATTATTTTTGAAAAGCCCAACTGATAACGTTTTCTAAAGAAAATTAATTGAAAAACATCTGAGTAAATCTTGTTTTTAAGCGTACAGCCTTATCAAAATCATTAATTTTACTAAAGATCAAAGTTTATTTTTCAGAAGATACACTAATTTCGTATATGTGGAAAACAACATTAAACCATTAATTAAACATTTAGTGTTTGTATATATGAATTTAGAAAATCCCTTGATTTTTTTAATTTATTATATTATACATTGCCATTTAGTTTTAAAAATTATTGAAATTAATTATGCATATAAAAATTATAAAATAATAATAATAATAATCCAATAGAACTTACTTGCAAAACTATTATGTTGTATGAAAAACAAAAAAGCTAATACCGCTGATCCCTTCATGGCTATTAACAATGGTTAAACCAGTATGACTGCTAAACGACAACTGTACCTACGGCATTTGTTAATGCTTTTATAGTTGTTGGCCAGATAGATATCAATACTTGTTTTGTTCCTTCAACTATTAATACTGTCAAATTCGAACATCGTATTCTTTGTAATTTATGAATATCCTGACGTAGCTTACTCATTTTCTGTTTGATGAAAAAGGTTGCTTGTATCACGTTGGTTGTACTTGGCACATTTTTCTACATAGACCTCAAGGATAAAGGATCTTCAAGCAAAAAAGAAACAGATCAAAAGAAATTGTTTACTATTATAAGATTTATCGCATATGCTAATGTAAGCAAACCTGTCTTGCGTTTTTGCAGGAAACGAATTTCTGCGCTAAACGCATAAATACATATACTCATAAGCTTCTTTAATTATTATGTGTGAACATATAAAAAATTTGGTAGTTCTTAAACTATGTATCTGTATTATGCGTAAAAGTACATTTTCAAAAACCTAGGCCATATAAAACACGGTTTACTTCTATAATAGATAAAAACGAGAATAATGTAGCTGACCTAGAACTTTCACAGATATTCTTATATAAACAGATACTTGGAAACAAACCTGAAATCTTCACAAACAGCACAATCGATGTTTATTATTATTAGTGACCTTCGAGTAATCGGTTGAAAAAACGTAAACGACTTTAGAAGATTATATTATCCATTTCAAAATAAGGAGAATCGACTTAACAAGAATTAAAAGCAGGGTCTGAATTGTAAATCAGTAATAAATTATTACAGAAAATAAGTCACTATCAGTAATGTAGCAATAATCATACAAGGTTATAATAAAGGCAAATTAACATCACCAAATCAAAAGGAAAGAAATAAGAAATATTAGTATTACAAATGATCTTAGAATAAACATGCAAAAGGACTTTACAAGAGAATGAAAAAAGATAAATAAAGTATTGATGATGCGGTTGAACCATATCTGACCAATAGAGTCTAACAGACACATCGCTAAAAATTTGAAATAGTATACTAAAGTTAAATAAATAACATTTAAAACTTGTTTTTATTATATTATTTATACAATCATTAATACGTATTATTATTTATTTAGGTAAGCATTTTATACAAATTACTTAGGGTAAAAGCACCAATCCTCTATCACCTAAAGCATATTTGAAGTTCAAATTCGTTTAAATTTAAATAATATTTATCAATGAAACTTTCTGTATAGTTATGCATATTTATATGATATACATGCTCAATCGTCAAAAGTCATTAAACGTTTCGTTTTATATGAGAAAAAAATAATTTATTAAAACCGACACTTTGGCCCCGTAATCCGCCGCTAATTACTACAAATCCGCCGTCGAGGTCCTAGTAGCCGTCCTTTAGGAAACAAAGCTATAAACATCGTATAAACGTGAGGAATGATTATTTCTTAAATGATTACATACGAGTTCTTGGAAGCTTTATTCGGATCACCTGTTTGGCAAATTAAATCTATTTTAGCGATATCTTCGTTACTCGCCATAAGCATAAAATAATTTAACAATTTTATGCCTTTCTTGCATTCCCTCATAAACAATTTATTGAAACGAAAAGAATTTATTTTAAAAAATACATGCAAATACAAAATGAGTAATAATTAATAAACCAATGAATTTAATTCTTACTTTCTACATGATACTCTTTAAAAGTTAATTTTTCACGTAAGTTGGTTGTTTGGACATGTTGACTTCCTAAAATTAAATTTTTTTTTGATGAAAATAATAACCATCCAATAAAGGATGTAAGTTTTCCATATAATTAGTGATGCAACCCCAACAATGTCAATAACATTTTGGAAAAATGCTACTGGATATGCATGCACCATCCGATTTAAGGTATTGATACCGCCTTTTGTGCCCGGTTTCTGAAAGGTGATGTTATGTGTCATATAGTTATCGGATGCATAACTTTATGGAACCGATAAAATTCTTAAGTGTTGCTCAAAATATTGTACTCTACTTTATAACTATCGGTTTCTTAAGTAGTTACGAGAGAAACCGATAGGTGGCTACTGCACTTGCAACACTAGAAAAACAAAAAATACTTTAAAAAACTGAAATAATTTGAAACTGTTACATTTTTCAACAATACTGTCGTTCTATACCGGCACTTTCATCTTAAACATAACCTGCTGTTAGCGATAGGTAATTGAAAAAAAGCCGCGCGAAACCTCAACCGATGTAGAATGCGCCGGCGCTACATAACTTATCGCACCGAGTTGCTCCGATAACTTATGAAGCCGATATCGGTCTCATAAATACAACATAGCGTTTCAGAAACACCTTTTGGCGATTTATGGAATGCATAACTTTATCGGTTAGATAAATTGCTTTCAGAAACCGGGCATTGGTCTGTTGTAGTGTCGCTTTATTACTTATTTATTCTTGTTTTTCAAACGGCATCATACTAGGCGCTTAATTGCCCTACTTTTTCCCAATTTAACCGTTTTTCTATCTCTTGTAGTTTCCTAGATCCCTGTAGTGACCTTCCTTATCTTGGGCACATTGTATAAAGATGCAGATTAGTTTGTGCAATCATCAGGCAATCATTTCAATCACAGTGTTTTTTTTTGTAATTGTGATGTTGCGTGAAGGTGTTTGTTTTTTGCGAGGGTTCTTTGATTAAGGGAGAAATAGTTTGTGTTTCTCGTGGTTTAGATACTATTAGAAGCGTTAGTGTAATTAAGGGCGATGGAATACATCACTGTCTAGAAGGAGTGACTGACTTATGTAGGATGCAGAAAAGGGTACACTCGAGATAACTTTGCAGCGTTCAGTAAGACAAACCTCTCCGTCGGCACCAGATAAGGAAAACAAATTACCGAGATCAATTTCAAATGAATTTTACTTTATGAAACACTGTCTTTTCTATGGGTTGGCATAAAAGGATAAGTTGTCTATAAAAAAAGCGTAGAAGATTTCTAATGTGACGACCATAGACTAATTAAAAGAGTTCATTGTAGGTAGGACATGGGAGAGGAATGATGAATGAGGAACAAAATTACGCTCCATGATATAGTTGCTGCTGAAACCAGATACCATAGAAAGTGCCATTTTTAGTTTTTAGATGAAACATTTACTGAGTTTTATTTAAAAAAAACTAAAGGAAGTTTAGAGAGAAAATCTGATTATAGCCGAACAAGTAAACAAAAGTTCATTTATAAGCTTAAAGTGCACTGCTAATAAAATTCGCTCCCAAAAATAATGATGATAGCACGACGACGACCTGTGAGCAAGAAAGAATGCCAGTGGTAAAATCAGCGGCGAAAATAATTCTTGAGGACATAAGGTCTAAAAATTATGGCAAAAAAATTATCCTACTAATAAAGTTATCGGATCTGTTGAGCAAAATATCCCAGAAACCTTTAAACTTCTAATAGAAACAGCTGTAATGGATAGAGAAACAAAACCCGAGGACTATGTTAAAAAATGCCTGTTTTTAGAAGAAACGATTATTTCATCTGTGCGTCCTCGTACGTTCACGTCTTCTCTATTGTTCACTTTGTCTATCCATCTGAACAGGCAATTCGAATCGCGACATTAATTTGATGTTCTCTCAGCATTAGAAACTGGTGTAAGTTATAGCGAAATTTAGCGATTTATTTCTTCTGTCGTAGAGTATCAGGAAGGTTTCGAAAAAGGTTTTGTTTAGTTTGCGTTTGATAACGCATATTTCAATATTAAGACTTTAGACGGCCACAACACGTTCCATAGCATGGATGGTATTAAGTGTGGAACGCCAGCATCTACTTGTTCCAATGAAATAAAAATTTCACGTTTTTAGACTATGATTACTTCACAGTATCTTGGTCAATTTCAATGTATATCTGTAACTATCTTTTGTAAGTCGTCGCCAAATTTAAAACATCCCAAAGTTGCTGACGTAATAAATTTGCTTGAAAACAGCCCAAATTTAAAAAACTACTTTCTACATGATGTTTTTTGAGTCCTTAAAAGGAATGTAGCGCCCGACACCACTCCTAGTTGGTACTGGAAAATCTCAACGATGTTCCACAAAGCGCTCCACTCGTTTTCAGTTAATCTCTAATGACTCATCTCCCTCTCACAAAATCCCATCAAAAGTGATATCAAATTAAAGCTAACAAAACAAGGCATACCTTTTGTTTGAATAAAACTTTGATTAATTTATTATTTAAAAAAATATGGCTATGAAAAGACCACTTTTTAATGAAAAATGTTTAAGGTTCTCATATTTACTAAAATAAAAAAACTTAAACAGAATCGAGAAAAATGCTTTAAGTAAAAGTGAAAGCTAATAGGATTTGCAACAAAACAAAAAGAAAATCATTTCTCTACGATAAACGGTCTAGCTGCTACGAGCGTTAAAAGTTTCCAGTTTTTTCGAACTTTTGAGATCTTATGCTACATTTCCATCTCTTTAAGGTCCAAAAAGAATCATTTGGTATACAATTTTTGTGGAGTAAAAACGTAATTCTACTGGGCTATACTGTGTAAGCTAAGTTGTCTGCTCTCTCTCGTCCAACTTTTCCAGGATATGGTATCCCAGATAGAGGATAACTTGTCTTACTGTGGCAAGTCCACCACACCTTCATACCGTACTTGTCGGGTTTACTGGAAGGATACCCGTCCACGAAAAGAAATGAGTTGGTCGTTAATCGTTGGGTTTTCTCTTGATAAATAAAATTTTTGTAGTTTGCGATCTATATCACCCCATAGCGCCCTGATTAGTACCAGTTTATCCCTTGATTTTCTGATCGACCTGGTAGTTTTGTCATCAAATCTTAGAAAATGTTGAATAGCCGCAAATTTATTTTTTTCGCGAAATATGGAATTGCCAAATATTGTTTCTCAGCACTATCTGAAATCCACATCCATATTTTCTTTATTAACACCAATGGTTAACGGTAGATCTGAAAATGCTTGTAGTCCAATTCTACCTATTGCTTTCCACTTGTTTTGCAAGAGTCTCGTAGCTTTGGAGTTTGTATGCTTCACAATAAGTTTTAGTACTTAGTTAAACAATAAATTGAAATTGTCGACAGAGTCATGAATTACTTGGACAGGAAGAAGAACCACTTTATGACTACTACCACTGATTATATTATGCCACGGAGTTCTATTTGCTTTTTCCGGTTTTGACATCCACTTATTGTTAGTCCCATTTTCGCTCAGGTACTAAACTGGATTTCTCACTTCTTCCTCTTGAATGGTATTCTTGTTATTATCAGCCTCAGATGCTATTTCTTTCAGGTTATCTTTGCTATCAGAAGCACTATCTATAACGAAATCCTCGTCTTCACTATCACTTTCTCGAAATACTACTCATCATCATTGTCTTCTAAAACTCGACAGAATACTTCATCAGTTAGATACTTACGTCTAGACATTTCTCAAAATCTATTAAAAAATTGGATTCTAAAGTCAAAATAAAAATTATACTCTGCCTACTACTTCTTTTTTACCGTACAACCTCTTGTTATTGAAAAATAACTGATATACGTAATACACAAAAACACAAACGCAACCTGAAACACACTCAAAAACTACATCCTAATAACACCGACTGCACGTCTGCAGACGTCAAGAGATACTGACAAAGTGAACAAAAACGTCAGTAGCTAATGCATGAAACGCAGTAGTTGCAAGTTTTAACCGGTCTAAACCTGAAAAGTTATACATTCTACAACCCTGCCCATCAGACAGGGTTGTTACATTACTTTTTCGGAAGATCGTTAAAATAAAAGAAAACATAAATTAGTAGATAAAACCATTTCACAATAAAATAAATACCTTTGAATCTGCAGGTAAATCAATTTAAAAATGTGTTAGATAATTAGTACTGGAATGTTAAGAATTTGCAGAAAAAACAAGCAATATCTTACATCCTTACCCCTAAGTTAACAAAAAAGGATAACTCATCAAAAGGGTGTAATCGTACAATGCCACAACCAAGTTTAATGGTATAATATATTTAATTCGAGCTAATGCCAAAGACAAACAAAATAATAAGGTAAAGAATTAATTAGTTAGGTATAATGCTACACAGCAACACGTGGATCCAAGAAACAAGAGATTTAAAATCTATAATTGATTACAGGATAATCAAACAAAAAACGCCACTGAGAGTACAAGATGTTAGAGTTCAAAGAAGCGCAGCATGTGGTAGTGACCACTATTTACCACAAGCAAAAATAAATTTTCCAAGCAGGAAACAGAATAACAAAATGATAAAAAAACACACAGAAAAGAAAAGGAAAAAATTAGAAGAACGAAGATACAACATCCAAAGCCTGGAAGAAGAAAGTACCCGAAAACTATTTAAAAATAGACTAGGTGAGACATTAAAAACTCAGTACTGCAGCAATACCAAACAATTATACGAACATTTGAAAAACTTCCTACACAAAGCTGCATTTGAAACATTTGGATATTATACAAAAACTAAGCAAATAAACTTGCCTAGTGGGATACCAAAATAGATAAAGACATAGAACACAAAAAACGTTTACACTAAAAATATCTCGACACCAAAAAATTAGAATTTAAGATAAAATATAAAGAAATGCAAGCAGTAGTAAGAAAAATAATATGTAAGAAAAAGAACGACTCTTCGGAAAAAAACTGTCAGAGAATAAATACTTATATAGGAGGAACCCTGAAAGGTGATAAAAAATCTAAAAAGGAAAAAGGACAAAGATATAATAACAAGAATAAGACCTTAAGTTTGGGAAGAATACTTCAAAAAGCGTTTGGTAGAAGACAAAGGAGAATTGGCAGAAAACAAAAACTAAAACGAACAAACAATTACTGTGATAAGTTTAGCAATACGAATAACATTTAAAGAAATAAAGACCGTGTGTAAAACATTCAAGAATAACAAAGCACCAGGTCCTGGGGACATCCCGGGAGAATTGTTCGAATATGGAACAGATGTTGGTACAGCTTACCAACATATGAGACAACTATTCCAAAAATGTATAATTATAAATGAAATCCCTGAGGAATGGAAAGTGTCACACCTAATTCCTATATACAAAAAGGGTTACAAAAACAACTGTTACCGGATCCATGAGTAGAATCTATGGAAAAATGTTAAAGAATAGAATGAAAAAAGAATATCAAGATTATGAGGTAGAAGAACAAGCAGGCTTTCACACGAGACGATCTACAGTGGATTACATCTTCTCTTTAACTCAAGGGATAGAAAAAAAGATGGCATGAAAACAGGAAATTCATTTATTGTTTGGTGATTTAGGTAAAGCAAATGATAGTGTCACTATACAGAAATTGTGGCCGAATATTGGCATAAAACTAATTAAAGCTGTCAAAACACTATATGACCAACACATAACAAAAATTAAAACAAGAACACAAATAACACCAGATTTTATTACGTCAAAAGGTCTCAAACAAGAATGCTGTATATCCTCGACCTCTCTTGAAATCTACCTCGAAAGTGCTCTAAAGAGATGGAAACAAAAGTGTAGAACAATGGGATACCAATAGCCGACACCATGTTATACACCCTCTGTTTCGCAGATGACCAAGTGGTAATGGCGCAAGATTACGACGACCTGAACTATACGACGAGAAAGCTAATTGAAGAGTAAAAAATTGGAATTTAGATGTCAATACAAGAAAAACCAAATACCCTTATATTAGAGAGCAGCAAAAGGAACTAATACTAAACAAGGAAACCACATTAAAACTTTGCTACGACTGCAAATATTTAGGTACAAATATTTTGCATGATGGAAAAATGGACAAGGCGATAAAAAAAATAAATACAGCAGGAAAAAAAAAGGCCTTTCTGAGGCAATAAGCCTAGATGGGTGCCGACAGAGTGTATCAACTTTTGGAGTCGTTTAGAAGAAAAATATGTAATTCATCTTTCTTTAGATCTTTCTGGAGAGATTTTATGAGGTCCTAGAAAAACGTAGTTTCAACAATTTGATGCGCCGTGGAATAGGAAACAAAAAAGGTTTAATGCATTTTTTTCTTAGGAAGTCATCTAGGTCGAAAACGCAAAATACTGGAAACGGTGCGAATACCGCCCTGGCATAGACATTTTTTGAGATAAAGAAACGAACATTTTGCTGCAAATGTACTTTAGTGATTTACATCATTCTCTGAGCAAATTCCAAATCTTTCCAAACAGACTCTAGAAACCGAGGGAGGTGTCTTTTCTCTTCCATTCCTTCTATTGCCGTTATTATTGGGTAAATGTTGAGATTCGACATGAAGCTTTTTTAAATGTTTGTAAATTTTGCTTCCAGATTCGGTTAAAATAGCTGGAGGAACTTTGGAGATAGGAAATTTTGGAATTTCTTGTAAATTGGGTAGTTTTGGTTTTTCGTCATTCTTGCCAAAACGGTACATCCTATTGACTCGAAACCTTAACCATCATAGACAGAAAGTAAAAATTCGTAAAAAGTGTAATACGTACGTTTTTTGAAAAGGTACTCTTTGTACCTGAAAATCGGATTTGATGGTCGCAGGTATAACACGTGTGGTATAGAAATAGGGTTTGAGCTAAAAGCCCAGTAAGCGTTTTTAAAGACAAGGTATATTTAGTTAACTTTATTAAAATTGTAATATTAGCTGTTTTAATTATACCAGGGCCGGTAGAAAACTGTTAGGTGTAGACTCACTTAATGTTATATTGCGTCAATCAGCAACGAATGTGAAATAAAAGAATATAAAATATACAAGGTGTTTCATTCAAAAATTGTTTTTTGTTTCTTGATCTTTCTGTATAATAGCGATGATGTAGCATTGAACGAGAAATAAGAAAATAAAGAAATATAGAAGATGTTTCATTTAAGAAAACTTGAGCTTCATGTGTACTGTATAGTTGAAAATAATTTTGGAACTACAGATAATCGTCCTGTACAACTTTTTCTAGTAATAGTATCAACTAAAGAAATTACCTGTCTGTTGCTTAGAGTAATAAGAGACCAGGAAAGAAAACCCTTATATTTGCAATGTAAAATACTTGGAACTTGTTATTAGTGTTAGTGTCAACTTTGGAAACCTTTTACGACCTTTTCCGTATTAGGTTCGTTACCTTTTGGATGAAGTGATAGAAAATTCCTAAATCTCCTCAGGCCCGTGTAGTAGCGAGCAACAGTTTATATTATTTTTGTTTTTACCTTCTGTGTTTGTGATTAAGAGCGTTTTATCGTTTACATTTTTGTTAGTTTTATAGTTTACGGTTGTTATTTTTGCCGTTTGCATTTATTTGTTATCGTTGTTTTGTTTGAAGTATTTGTTCAATTATTTTTGCTCTGGCTTTTCCATAATATTTTTTAAACACATTACACACCCATAGATCAAACCGCATGTCATGAGAACGTGTTTTTGAATTGTCCATCCCTCCTGACCTCTCGTATTACTCCAAGCTCTATTGTAAGCATACCTCCGCCTAATGTTATGTGAATGTCAAAGAAACCACCAATGTTGAAGGTATTGAAGGCGTCGACCTAAGATCGACCTACATATTGCAGTTTTGTTCTAGATATTAAATTTGTAAATATTGTAGTCTCAGTCATAGTTTTAGTATTCCCAAAGGAAATGAGAAAGTGTTACCTGGCTTTAAGAATTTTTAAAAGAACAAATAAACCAACAAGGAATAAGTTTTCTTAACGTTTAATACGAGCAGCATCATGTAATATTAATAGTAGCAGTAGCAGTAGGATCTGACGAATTCCAAAATATTGTAAAATGTGCCCAGAATCAGTAAACTGTATCAAGATCCGTCAAGTTGAAGTTTAACTCTTGCAAATTTAAATAATCGTGGATAATAGTCAACGTGTCGATATATTGAAAACAAGTTCATTATAAAACCACAACATCGATTTCTCTCTGTCTGCTTCAGACTCTTTTTAAAGAGCTCCCTCAAAGAAAAGGTCTTTAAAACAGACCTCAGACTACCCCAAAATAGAAGAACAGAAAAAAAAGAAAATTGTGGCAACACTGACTCTCAAACTGTAAAAAAAAGAACATTTTTTAAGATGAGTTTTGTGAGCTTCAAGAGATAGTTTTTAGCGGATTTTTGTTCAAAGAAAAGTTTGTATTTATTAAAAATTATAAAAGTATTCGTATTATTATAAATTCTACAAGGCTTAGATGGAAATTACGGTTAGTAATTTTTAGCCGCAACAATAAATTATGGAAAATCCGGCGTTACTAAAACACGAGTTAGGGTGAATTGCGCAATATTCAGGAAACAATTGGATGTCGCCGAGAGCATTTAAAATGTACAATTTCTAAGAAGTAACTATTTATTATTGAATTGTATAATTTCTAAGATGACTCCTAATAAATATTATGCTGGTCTTACTTAATAGTAATACAAACTTTACAACAGCACACACTGGGGCTTTGAATGGGGCGATCACGCTCACAACTCCAAAAACCAATTTTTTTCGTCTTAGAATCTTATTTTAAATAATAAACTAAACAAAAAGGCATTAATATATTTAATAATTTTGTTCTCTTTATTTAAATTTTTAAAGCAATATGATATTTAGATAAACGTTGAAGTATTTAATTTTCCATAGAGTAAAGAAAGTAAAATATCAGTAGTACCTGATTTCAAATAAGAACTAATAATGAATCTATCAGAATTATCAGGATCAGTAATTTAAAAGTCCTGTATTGATGTTGAAGGTAACTGATCCAAGTCCACTGTTAACATACCACAAACATCCGAATCGAATGATTTCTTTCTTAACGTTGGTAATTTTCGTAGACTAGTGATCAATGTATTGGAAGAAATTAAGAGCCTATTAAAAATGTCTAATGTTGAGAAATCTTGAAGTCTTTTGGCTAAAATGTTCTCTGTGGGCTTTAAAATATTTGTTTCGAACCTCTTGAGCTTCCTCGCCAAGTTGCCCGATTGGTAACAAAGCATGTGAAATAATTTTCGGGTCGTGAATTACAATCTCATGCACAATGGAATTCATGTAGTTCCTGGGATATAATCGTATGTATAATTTGGCTGCCTTTGTATTTATATCAAAACCGCTAGATATTGTTTGTGGGATCACATAAAATTGCCTTATCAGATCCTTGTCAACTCCAGAAATAGTTGCAGACACTTCAAAATTTTGAAAAACTTTCTAGGTACATTTCCATCATTACTATTGGCGTAACCTGGTTTAGGTTGGTCGACTATAAGCGACATTTGCTTCTTAAATTGCTCCTAAAGAATTTTTTTATTGCTCTCAACTATATTTTTATTCTCTTTCGTGACTCGTCAAGATTTAACAGGTAATTTATATGCCAGTTGAAAAATTCGAAAGTCCTTATCCAGGCGTGCAATGCTGAAATGACAAACGGCAAGAAATCATCATTCACAGTTCTGGCCAACATTTGCTCTTTAGACGTGGCACCACACAGAAAGCACCAAAGAGAAGATTTCGTTTCAGTTAAGGCATTACACAATTTGCCGTCTACCATCGTGAAAACTGTTTTATGTGGCATAAAATACTTTGTTATCGATAGTTATTTTTGTGTAATGTAATTTTAGAATTTGGTGATCTATCTTTTTTTCTAATCGTTGGCAAGCTTTTCAGTCTCTTTTCGATACTGTATACTTATAGGCTTACAGTAACGAGAAGACGATGGCCGAAGATTATTCCAGACAACAATGTTTTTATTAATTTTCCATTCCAATCTCAATAGAGCAAGAGACGTTAGAAATACGAACTTATCATCATGAAGTTCTGAGACGCATTTTTGTTTATATTGCGTGTGGCTGGAACTACCATCGAAGCACCATTTTGAAATTAGAATTAGAGAACTCGATGGGTCTAAACATTTAACCACATCTTTTTGAGCAGTTCAGAGACGACAGGTGGTATGATCTAAAATTGACTGCAATGGAACTCCTGCTTCACTTTCCATTATCGAACAATTTTGTGGAAGACATTTTGATTTTTCTTTTTGAATTAGTTTATAAGGTGGAAATATCTGCTTGACATAATTTCGGACTACGTTATATTGTTTTTTTTTTGATAAATCAGTTTCCATTATCATGGATAGAACATCATTTAGGAGCAAATACGTTGTTTTTTAACAAAAACCCTTTTCTGTGCATTCTTGCGCAAATCCTGGTATTTCGGTCGCCTTTTTGACAACGCCTGCTTGAGATCTTTTCTCACTTGCTCTTTGTGCAACAAAAGCTAAAATATCTGGGTGGGTTTCAGCACGCAATGCTGCTGTTTTCCGGTGCTTTGTCTGCTCACCACTCGCTTGGAAACCTAATAGCGGCCGACTACCTCTTAAATGTTGGATGGTTGGAAATATGCAATACCCTTCCAACCACCTGTTTCCAGTTTGCATAAATCTGTCGGCATGCCTATTGCATGCCATCCACTTTAATTTCAATTGCTTTTCAAAGTTTTTTTGAGAAAAGCTGCGTAGATTTAGGCAATAGACTGGAGATGATATTTTATGCAAAACGAACTTCTTAACATCTTCAAACTTCTCACTAAACGATTTATATTTAGCGTGAAAATAGATTTTTCACATTACTTTCCTCTTGATCAAGATTTGGGAACAAGAAACGTCTAAAAAAGGAAAACCACTACATGAAAAACACTCGCTGTAAATTTTATTTCTTCAATTTCTAAATTTTGCGCCAAGGGATTCCACTTTTTTTCTTCACTTTTACTTTTATTAGACCTTCTATTAACACACTACATTGGCAGATTTGAAATCTCCTCGCGGTAAATTGAAATATTCAAATTCTAAAGTAAAATTGAGTAGTAAGATTAGAATGTTAATTTCTCTTTGATTTCATCATTAAGATTTTTTTTAGTTTGTTAATTTATTACATAGAAACAAAAATTATAAAAAAAAAACAAACTGCATGAAAACTTTTTTAGGTACTGCGGAACGGCGTAATCATTCCGGCTGATACTGTTATATATGCTCAATAATAATAATAATACTCGACACTATTTTTAAATACATTTAATCATAACCAGAACAAAACATGATACAACAATCAACGTATACGATACCAAATAAAATATATTTAGTAACTGATATTACCAACCACTACTAACAGATGTAACTATACTAC
>VTPC01006044.1:44967-69115 GCA_011009095.1 Ignelater luminosus
AAAGTTGTTATTCCTTTTAAACTACAAAAGTAGTACGCTCAAAAGCTTTAGCAAGGTCATACTTTTGGTTCCTCGGCATTGACAAAGCAATC
The DNA here is from genome assembly GCA_011009095.1 of Ignelater luminosus. Lineage (NCBI taxonomy): Eukaryota > Metazoa > Arthropoda > Insecta > Coleoptera > Elateridae > Ignelater > Ignelater luminosus. The sequence goes on from VTPC01006044.1 coordinate 45,060, forward strand.
GAGCAAATGTGTAAAGCATGTAAGGCATGTGCTAAAGTGAAAGCATGTCCTGACAAAGTATATATTCCATGGCCCAAAACAGATGTACTCTTTGGTACAGTCCATATAGATTATTGCGACCTCGGTGGCACACACTTGGTTGTTATTATTGATGCATGTACCAAATGGTTGGAAGTTTATCAAACTCCATTTATTACAATCAAATGTACAATTGAAAGCCTTCGAGATTGTTTTGCTAGATTCGGTCTTCCCTATACAGCAGTATCAGACAAGGCCACGGTATTTAAGTTTGAAAATATGCAAAAATTCTTTATCGAATTAAACATATTACTATTGCATCCTATCCTCCACAAAGTAACGGCCAAGCTGAGAATTCAGTTAAAACAGTCAAAGTTAACTGAGAATTCAGTTAAAACAGTTAACGTTAGTTTAAAAGCAGCCTTAGATGATCCCTCAAATGCAGGTATAGATTTATCAACAATATTAGCTAGATTACTTATCACGTATAGAGACACCCCTCATTGTGTAACTAAGAAGTCACCAGCTGAAATGGTATTTGGTAGGCAGATTAAAACTTTTGATTCACTCTGATTCTCAGATTAGTAAGGCAGTGCAAGATACCTTAAATGTAACTGCTAACATTCGTTTCTTTCAAAGAGGGGATACAGTCCTCATCAGAGACTATTATGACATTAATAGAGTACAGTGGATAGGGGCAACAATAGAACGAAAAATCGGTTCAGCCATTTATGAATGTAAATTACCAACGGGATTAACATGCAGGCGTCATCTTGCTATCAATCGAACCCAATACACATGGCGTTAGCAGTCAAACAGGCGGAGACGGTACATTAATTACAAAAGATAACGTTGAACATATGACGGATCAGGAGTATCAGAGGCATGACCACAAAGCGTCGAAAGTTGACGATATGTCTAATGTAATCGTTGATGATGGTAATGATGTAGGAAAAATATTGAAAATAGAAAGTAGGTTTTGTTTATATATGTCAATAGATATATTGTTTATAATAAAATTGGAATTACATGAAGATTGTTCTGTTATTAATCTTATAAAGAATATTACACAGATGTAACTATAGTACAGATACCAACAACAAATATAACGGATTGTAATGTTAAAAGTAAACAATCTAAGACCTAACGTGTTTATTTTTTGATCTGCCAAATTATTTACTTTCTTTTAGCCGTAAATAATTTTCAAAACAACAACAAATCAAAATTAAGGTTTTGAGCGATATTACTGAAGAAACGACCCCAGTGTTCAGCGGTCCCAAATTCATCAAATTCTGCTGCCAGACTTTGAATTATTATAGCATTTAACTGTGAATAACCTAATTGGTTTTTGCATTAAGGTTTATTATCTTAGACATACATATGCGCTCTAGTTACTAGACTAAGATCTCAATAAGCAAAATTCATTTTTGTCATTGGAACTATCAGGGGGTGCATTGAGTCATTTTTGTTTGTTAGTTTGAGTGTAAGAAAAACAACTAATTGAAGCATTTTCTGGAAATCACTGGAAGAAATGCAGAAATTATTCATATCACTATGTTATTAATTATTATAAATTGGGGTAAAACATCAATGTTACAAGTTAGTCAGAATGACTGTTTGACCCGACTTTGTAAAATGAGGTCAAGTTGGTTCGAGTTAGTAACTGGGCATGTTATTATAATTTATTGTCTACAACACGGCAATTTATAGCTGCCCTGTATTCCAATTTCCATGTCATTAGCATGGCAACTTTTGGTAACCAATAAACTGCTACAGAATTTATTCTAATTCATCTGCTAAAACAGTTTTTTATCATAATAGTTGACATACTATTTAAATGCTGTTTTTATTGCTTGACCCATTTTCGAGAAATATAATAATTAATAATAAGTGATAACAAAAATGGAATAAACAAAAAACAAGTTTAATATTCAAATAAAACATAAATCAAATAAATTAAACTGATATTTTAATAGTGAGAGCAAAGTTATATTCCAGTTATTGTTTTTATAAAAATACATGCAGTATAATCAATTAAAATGCTAATGTAGTTATTAGTAATCAAACTGAATAGTGTTATTAATTGGTAAAACTGTTTTGGTTCTAGTTTTTAATATTTCATCAGAAGAACTTACACATTTTATTTAAAAAGAAACTAGCTTTGAACAACTCCATGCCTTCTAAGAACTGAATAAAATAAAAACAATGGAAAACCTGTTCATTACCTGCATAAAATTTACAAAAATATATAAATTAAGACTTGTCATAAGTAACATTGTTACCAAACAAAAATTTCAGCGCTTTATCACTAGTTTGAAAGTTCTGATATACCTAAAATTTTGGTGATTCATTTATTGAGGAATATCGTACAAGCAATAATGAACAAAATTCAACCAGATAAAACAGTTTTAGTTGTAGAGCATTTCTTATGTTATTTCCACAAATACTATAGTTTTGTTTTTCACAGACCTTCATTGATTATTTTAATTAAATAAATATTAAATTCATATACTAAAAAGTAAATAAAAACAAAAATTAAAAAAGTCACTTAAAGTTTAATTCACAATCGCACTAGAAAAATAGATAGTCACAACAAATACAGTCCCTTAAGTTAAGGTTTGAGTTTGCTAATTATCCAAGGAACATATTCTGTCACTCTCGTGTATACTCCTGGCCAACCTTCAAGACCACAAGGGTTTGGTCCAAACGAGACTATACCATAGACATAATAAACACCGGTTAATTTTGTATCTATCGCCATCAATGGACCTCCACTGTCTCCTCTGCAGGAATCTTTACCTAGTTCACCTCCTGCACATAACTGACCTAAACCAAAGTTGACTCTTCCACGGTAAACTGATTGACAATGAGTATTGTCTTTAACTTGTAGCTAAAATTATAATGATGTAGAAATGTAATTACAAAGGAAAACAGATCTTACATTTAACTTTAATTTGACATTACTTTCAGAACGAGATTCTGTTTTTCCCCAACCAGCAACGGTCATATTAACTCCAGAATATTTATCATTTAAAAGGGCAGCAGTAGTAGGTACGCAAATAGGTTTAATCCAATCTGTAAAATGTAGGTATAATAATATAATCAGCACTGAGTTACTGTTAAAAGATCACATAAACTTACCTGTCAAATCAACATTCCTAATAAGCCTCAACAATGCGATGTCATGATGTTGATCTATACTTAAAGGATCGTAACTTTCGTGTGCTATCGTTTCCGTGACAGGAACATTTACAGGTTTGTCAGAACAGTATTCATCTCCATCGCTACCTTTTGCACAATCTACCTCAGAACTTAGATCGTGTTCTCCCAAACGAACGCTGACCCTATATATTCATCAATTTACTTATTACTGAAGATAGTTTAATATTCACACACAACTTACACTCTCCAATCGCGCGGCAAGTCCTTTCCCTTAACACAATGTGCAGCAGTCAATACATATCGTTTACTAATAAGTACTCCTCCACAATAAAATCCTCGACCGTTTGCTAAAATAACATATTGCAATAAGTTTTAAACTTCACCAGTAGAATAACATACTTTTCTGATATTCCACAAGCGCCATCCATGGAAATTCGTCTAAATCAGCTTCTTTACCGCCAACAATTCTGTCGGAAGATAAAGTTCCACATTCATTCAGAGAAGGTAATAGATTAGAATGTAGATCTACAATAACAGATTCAATATTAACAATGCGACGACAAAATGTGGAAAAGAAAACAGTTACCTCCAGATACTGGCGGATGTTTCGTTACAATCTCTGTAACGGTAGTGACACTTCCGCCTCCATCAGTTTCGCTTAGAGCGCAGCATACTTTAGGATCACGTCCTTGATAGCCACAATTAACCTTTGATAAATAATCTAGATCTTGAGCTGACAGTGGGCGATGTTCTAATATACTAAGTGCGGAAGGACAATTTTTTATTGTTACGCATTGTCCTAGTTTCAAGTCGACTGTACTACAGCTTTCAAAGTCAGACGATTGTTGATATTCTGAAACAGTTAATTTGTTGTCATTAAACATCCCACATTAAATTTAATTACAAGATATATGGGCTTTTTCCTATTTGGAATTGGCTTGTTGGGACCTATTTCTGTTCAACTTTTAAAAGATTTCTCAACCGATAAGCAACGGTATACCCTGACAACGTAAGCCACAAAAGTTTTCTGTGACCATGAATTCAGCATGGAGGCAGACAGAGCAGAGGCGCTGTGATTGCCATACCTGATTAAACTATATAGAAATACAAATATGTAACAATGAGATTAAGAGGTTTTGTTCTGCTTATGTATATGTTTACAGACCCATCAAACTAGTTTTCCAGGTTGCAAAAATTCTCCCCTAGATATCGGAAAAAGATGAGAGAATAGCATTTGAAACTTTGCAAAAAGGATACCTTTAGGCGATTCGCCTATACAAATTTTTCCAACAAAGATTCCTCCTGGTTTTCTATACCATATGGATGACGGGCAGTCCTCACAAGCAGGTATTTATCTGGAAAACCCATCTATGCAACAGAGCTTTGCTTTGAGAGAACACGCCACGGTTTTTCCAGGAGGAAGTTTATGCCATTCTATCAGTGGTATGTAGAGAAGACGCGAAGATAACTCAGCAAAAGATATATGCCTGCTTTGACAACAAGGTAGCACTTAAAACAGTCTGCGTAGTATTAAGCAGGAGTGTGCTGACGCTTTGAAAGAACTTGTCTGGGTTTATGGGCACCACAGCAACGAGAAGGCGGACGAACGCGCTGGAGCCAAGTATACTTCCTTAGAACCAGAACCCTCTGTGGGAATATCAACGCGACAGATGGATTTACGATACTTATAAGGTGAGTTGGCTAAGAAGCAGTGGCTATCGTCAGGTGAAAGGCGACATAACAGCTTGTCAAAGCTAAACTGGTTAATAGGCGAGAGCCGGAGGTCCTTCAGTTCTTTAATTGGAGTTCTTACAGGATACTGCACCTTAAGAAAACACCTATCTCTTATAGGTGTAAAGGAAGTACCCAACATGTCCTAATTGTGAAAATAGTTATAAAACGTCTTTCCACTTTCTGGGGGAATGCAAGGGTTATGAACGGTTGAAATTTAAGACCTTCCAGGCCGTTACTCTAACGAGAGAGAAGTTGAGCTCTCTAGCTTCGACTGGCATCTTCACTTTGGTACGGCAGTTAGGTAGGTTCGGGCAGAGAACGGAGGAAATAATAGTAAAGATGGTTAAGGGAATGGTAACGGGTTAGTAAAAAAGAGCATATGAGGGCGTATTTGCTGGGCTTAAAACTCCCCAACGACTACGACTGCTTCTTGGTGAAAAACGAAAAACCACCATCAATTTTGATCAATTTAGAAAAATCAATCACCACGAAATTTAAATATTTCTCAGGAGAAAACTTCATAAAGTTATTCTTTTTTGTTTCATCACCTCTATCCCTGCAATTCGGAAGGGGTTCTGTTTCAAGTATATTTTCGAAACTAAATGTCCCATTGAGATAAGACTTTATATAGTCTTGAATGATATTCAATTATGTATTGTACTATGGCCTAACGTGAATATTTCAAGTTTGAAAAAGCCGGAAGACTCGACAGTTTTAAAACAATTAAAGCTACGAGGGTCGTTTGAAAAGTCCGTGCAAAGTCAGAGAGATGGCACTACTGGCGCATATCGAGGTTATATTTAGTTAGTAGCATTTCTTGGAAGAACACACACCAAGTTTCAGCCAGATCGGTTTATTTCTTTGTGTTTGGCATTCGTTTGAATCGAGGAAGTCGAATGATTTTCAAAAAATGGACGAAAAAGAATTTCGTATGTTGATTAAACATTACTTTATGAAAGGCAAAACGCCTCAGGAGACTAAAAAGAAGCTTGATAAACATTATGGTGATTCTGCACCTTCGATTAGAACAGTTTATAAGTGGTTTCAAAATTTTCGGAGTGGCCATATGGGCACAAGTGACGCTGAACGTTCTGGACGCCCTGTTGAGGTTACTACTCCAGAAATCATTGATAAAATCCATGATATGGTGATAGATGACAGAAGAGTGAAGGTGCGTGAGATTGCTAGTGCTGTAGGCATCTCGAGCTGCAAGAAAAACGCCCACGATTGGCCCACAAAAAAGTCCTTTTCCATCACGACAACGCACCAGCTCACGCCTCAGCAGTTGTGGTCGCAGAATTAATGGAAATAGGGTTCCAACTCGTTTCACATCCCTCCTATTCACCAGACTTGGCTCCCTCGGACTACTATTTGTTCCCCAATTTGAAGAAATATCTGGCGGGAAAAGATTTTATTTAAACGAGGAGGTGATTGCAGAAACGAATAGCTGTTTTTCAGACTTGGACAAATCCTATTATTTAGAAGGGATCAACAAACTAGAGCAGCGTTGGACGAAGTGTATAAGCCTAAAAGGAGACTATGTTGAAAAATAAAAAAGGTTTACCCCAAACAATTAGGTGGTTTTTATTTTTGCACGGACTTTTCAAACGACCCTCGTAGCCTGACAAACTGATTGTTTGGGAATACGGTAGAACTTGACGCCCTGAGAACGAATCCTTAGAAAAGATTAACAAAATCAATTGCAAGTATTCCATATTCATTAGTTACTGCAGGATCTTTGATGTTTTTGATTAATATCGAGTCGAATATCAGGTAATTCTATTTGCCGTATAAAATCTAAAAACAGCAACAAGGGTTATACAGGGAGTAAATGAAATAGCGGAAAAAACTACAGTACGTTATTCTGTGCTCAGAAATAAGAAGAAATTTTATATGCCAATTTGGCCTTAACTGCATATTTTTCAAAATATTAGCAATTAAAACTTTTTAAATCTGGCAACGCGGTACGTTTAAAAAAGTGAGTACGCGAGTTGTGCTTGCAATCTCGTATTTTAGTTACCATTGTTAGTAACGTGTAACGTTGCGATATTTTCAAAAGGCATTTCTTGAATGGAAATTACCATTTTAAGAAGTGAATTACTAATATACTAATACAAGTAAAACCTTAAATGGTAAGTAATTAGTCTTTTTACGTTTAAACTCTGTTTAAACATTAATATTTTGTTGTATTTATCAAGAATGCGGAATCAACTAAGTAATTTACGACTTTCAATAACTTTTTCAAGATAGTGTTAACAGCAAAATAGTATAGAGGTTTTCTGTTTACTTTTTAACGTAGAATAACGTACTGAAATTTTTTTCCGTTATTTCATATACACCCTGTATAGTGCTTTCGTAATAAATTTTGACGTTTTGCTTCTCTTGAACGAAATACTGATGCCTTACCCATTGCAAATTAAAAATACACATCTGAAGTATTTTTCGCAGTTTATTACAATTATTATTATCGTTTTGTTCGGACAATGGAGAATGTATTGTAAAGAAAATTAAATAAGAACATTTGAAAGTCGTGGTATGGATCATATGGTTTTCCTAATCGTTTCCTTCAATACCTACTGCACGTTATCTATGACCTTTATCTGCAATATTTCACGTTTATCATTCAATAAATAAAAAAGTTATTAGTAGTAAACAACGGAGAATTTAAAATACTTGAAGTGGAACAAGAATGGTGAGAAACAGAGAATAAAGTCTAAGACAAAAATACGTCGAACAGTTTTTCACTTGTTTGTCCTTCACAATTAATCTCTTTTGAGTAAATATTGAATTGTAGGTTACACTAAGATGATGGAACTTTAATATTGTTGAACAATTGTGGGGATTAACCTTTGAACAAAATAGTTTTAGATGTTAATAGTGAAAAAAGTCTTAACGAAAAAGTCTGTTTAATTGAACAATGGCGAAGTCAATGTGCTTATTACGTTGAAAATCAATACTCTGTGAATACTAATGATAAATAATTTTAAAGAAAGATGGGTGCCTGCAAGAGTACATATTACAAATTTGCTGAGTGGCAAAGAACCATTATTGGTAACACGTTTGTTTGGAAACTAATTAATAAACTTCAGTAAAGAATACAATCATTATTTTTTTCAAGTATGGTACTGGAAGAGATAAATAAAACAATGATAATGGTATCCATAATTTATTACTGTTGTTTGGTGATTGTCTTTAATATCTTCTTGTTCTTTCAGATCAGAATTAGAATGATTGTAAAAGAAGACCATTGCACTTTTTGTGACAGAAGCGTTGTGATATGCCACAACTAGAAACATCAAAATTGAAGTTTTCTGAAGAGGATATAAAATACTGCCAAACTATTAATTATCCTTCAAAGATTGGTAGTTCAATTTAAGGTAATACAATGACTATTGACATACAATTCTCGTTTACGTTTCGTTCTTCTTCTTCTAGTTGTTTTGGTTTTTCGGTTTCTGTTTACGGTAAGCCCTCTAAAGCAGTGTGATTTTGACACAAATTGTTTCTCTCTGCAGCCCATCCAATTTTTGAATGTAAGCAAACTTCCAAAGCAAATAGCTAACTCATGATAAAATCTATTTCTGATAATCTATAGAATAATAATTTTCAGTAGTATTTAGAAAAGAATCCGTAGGTGTAACAATAAAGCAAACAGTTGTATTCTGGCTATTAATGAAATGTATTTTGTGTAAACAGAAATGATGTTAATCGCTATTACAATTGAGCCGTTTAACTTGGGAACATAATTAATTAATTATACTTGGTTTCTACGTAATGGAAATTTTGACATTCCAGCTCGAAAAAATTACCTGGACATAAAGATTATTATTTTAATACTACAAAAGATGTAAAGATTCTATGAAAACTCAAAACAAGAAAATGTTTGTTTCTTAATGATAACTTATGCATAAATAAATTATTGTTTTTTGCTCTTTCACGGTGACGAAAGCATCGTGCACTACAGAAAGGAAGACTTGTATTAATGTTGATGGTTCACTTTCATTATACAAGGTTATCATAACAAGGTTATAAATATTGCAACAACAAAATTGATATTAAAAGATGAATGACAGTAAATTTTATTCTATCACTATAACAATCATTATTTTTATTTAGAATTTCTTAAAATTAACTAAGTTATAATTTATGTATTTAAAATGCAGATTTTTCCTAACAGTGGTTGACCTATACTTTGTACTTAACATTTAAAAATAAAACTGGTAATAAGTGATCACGGATCAGTGATCACGTGAGGAAAAATCCCCTTAATTTGTGATGTCAGAATAACCTGTTTATTTTTTATATGTAGCATCACAACCTTCAATTGCTATTTAAGTTAATTATTTGAAAACATTTAAATATTGTCTACTTAAATGGAATAAAATTAAAAAGTAAAATATCCCATTAGTGGCGCTTCAGATTATTAAATAACAGGTCTAACAAATAAATAACTATTTTAAACAATGCGTACTTACGTGCAGAAAAAACACTAATAATACAACAAGAGAACCATAACAAAAAACTCTTCATTGTCACGAAATTCTAACAAGACCGCGGCGTTAAATAAACTACTTTAAACATTAAGAACGTAGTTTCAGTCTTGATGACACAAAACTAGATAGTGAACTGTAGAAGACTGATCAGTTGTACGTTTATTCGATATGTTAAACACGCCAGTCCTGCTCACTTTGGACGCTTTGGATATAAATTCACACAGTATTTTATTTAATGCTGTTTCTTGCAGCTATCAGGTAGTTTTATTTTAAAATTCAACGACTAATCGTCGATCCTTCAATTGCCTTGAGGTTTTTCTGGTTACTGGTGCGTTACATGCATTTTCTAGAAGTGTTGGTTGCTTAATAGATAAAAAATAATTCGCTTATAGACTGTGTGGAACGAGATTTATCTTGGAGTAAACTATATACAGATTTCTTGAAGTAAACTCGTTTATATTGGGATTACCCCAAAATTCACTTAATTTTATAATATTTGCAACAAGGGGAAGAACCGTTATTATTTATCATTTCTTTTAAAATGATTGCAATTATTGGAATTTACAGTTTAGGTGTTTTATGATAATTTAATCAGATTTCTCTTAAGGTTCTCTTCAAAAGTAACTTATTTTAAAAATAAATAAAATTACATTATGAATTTGATTTATCGTAATGTTTATTGGGAAATAATTCGGAATTTCTTTTATTTGGGGATAATATTAATTATTTTGTAATTATGCTATAAAGACGTAATGAGTAATAATTTGGTGCCGAAGCGTTAACATTGTTGTCTTTGTATAAAGTTATACAGGAAATACCGTAAATATATTATTAATAACTATCGTGTTAGTTTATTTAAAGTTTTATTTGTTTAATACAAAACCAGTAAGTGTTTAATAAAAGTGAAAATAATTAGATCGAAAGTAAGTCGCATATAAGAGAGAATCATAGTATTCTATATAAGTATAATCAGGTATTAGTTTACAAGATAAAAACTGTAAAACAATAAAAATTAATTAAGAAAAGTTAAAACTACACAATCTACTCCAAAAGAATTCAGAGTGTAAACAAGCAAATGCAACGGTAAACAGAGGTCATCCTCTAAAATAGTAACAAATCAAATCCAAAGAGGGCCATACTCGGTCTGGTATTATAAAATAAATAAAACAATGTAAAATCCAACGTCAATGGTATGAGATGAAAAACATTATGGTTAAATAATGTATAGGTATACTAAATTAATTTCTAATGTTCTTCTGACGTCATATTTATTGTACCCTATCAATCTTTAAAATAGATTTTTCTTAAGACGGAAACACTTTCCCGTAGATTGTTCAAACAAATTGTCAATGCACTCCATAACTCAGCTTGCTGCTATCAACAAATTAAAAAATATATCTATTCCTGATTGTATCACACAACATAAATTAAATATGTGACTAATCTCTTTGCATTGAAGCGCATTAAATATGTTAAATGTTTCCTCAGTTTACCACAACGACGTCATATATGTCAGGAATTTCTACTGTTTTCCAAATCTTTTCATAAAAGTTGAAAAAGATGTAAATAAATAAAATTTGAGAAACTTCGATTATAGTAATAGAGATGAAATATTACTTAAAAAATAAAATGGACTGAACAAAGAAATTAATGAACATGATCAAAAAATAAATGAGAAAATGAATGATTAAGAATTACCAAGAAGAACTAAGCAATAAATAAACAAAGAAAAGGAGACATTGAAGTTAAAAGTTGAAGAAAAAGTGGACGTAAATATAAAAAAGGTTGGAAATACCGTAACTTGAAAAATAGGTTATGCTAAAAGTCCGCTACTACTTACTTTCTGAACTAAAATTATCTTCAATAACTTTGTGATACTTTCATTTTTAAAGTTATTACATTATAATTTTTTCAAAGATGTTATAATTCTTTGTACTTCTTCGTAACTTATTTCGATTTCTCCTTTCCTTTCTTGGTGGTTTTTATCTACTTCTTCCATAAATTGTTTTCGATCTTCTGTTAGTAGTTGACAGTATTTTTCCATTCTATTGGCTCTATATATTCTATAATCATTTGTTCTTTTGTGTTGGTTTTCAAGGCTTTTATCATTTTCCAAGTCACCGAGCTTCTTGTTTCTTCACTAAATTGCTTTATTTGTTGATAAGCAAAAATAATATTCTCAATTTATAAAAAAGGGGACAAGAAAAATGCACCAAATACAGAAGAATAAGTATTGTCTCTACCATGGAAAGGATTTACGAAAATATAATAAAGAACAAGCTAAATGATGCCATAAAAAGGAAAATCGGTTTTTATTGCGGGGAGATCATGGGTAAATCATATACAGGGTGAGCTTTTTCCGATGTTTAGCATGGGGTCTAACCAAAGTTTCTATTTAAGCTGTAACTTTCGAGTTATGACACAAGCTTATGTTTTTTCTAATGGAAACCATAGTCGGCCATGACTTTATAAAAAAGGCCCTTTTTCAACGATTCTAACGATATAGCACTTGACATACTCACTTTTATAAATAAATAAATTATGGCCTTGTTTTTCTTTTCATTTTCGAACTGTTCAAGTAGTACGCTATGGAAACAATTGATAGATGCGCGCATCGCGTCTAATAATAAAATTCAAGTTAGTTATTAAAATTTTTATTTTAATTTCGAAATTATTAACATAATTATTTTAAATAAAAATAATTTCTGAGAAACCAATAAACAGAGAATGACAAACGATAAATTAAGAAACAATAAAAGATATTAGGATATGAAGCGGTACTAAAAGAACGTAATTAAAGTAAGTAAAGTATTTAAGACTAAACCTAGGACTAAACATGTTCAAAAGGCCCAACATTATGATTAATGCACAAGTTACACCTTTTTAAAACCAAATTTGTCGCTTTTCTAACAAAACGTACATCAATATTAGCAAAAACTTCTAGTACAGCTTCTCTAAGTTTTGATATACCCTATCTTTTCATTTTTATGACACAAAATGTAACACTCAATCATATCACGCTTTTCTTGATTAGAAAAACTCATATTGATAATTTACAAAACCAAAATCAACATTAATTAGAAACTAAATGATTTGCACCTGCCAATAGGTATTGTCGTTTGCATCTGTTAATTGTTTCCATAGCATACTATGTTAACAGCATTTTTAGTTTTTAGTTACACCTATGAGTAAAGTACTTATTTTTAATCTAAATCTGCTTTGTTCACTTACCTTAAATACTTTACTTACTTCAATTACGTTATTTTGGTTCTACTTTATTTATATCCTAATGTCTTTTATTGTTTCTTAATTTATCGTTTGTCATTCTCTGTTTATTAGTTTCTCAGAAATATTTTTATTTAAAATTGTAACTCCAACGGAATAAACATGTCACATCAAAATAATTATGTTTATAATTTCAAAATTAAAATAAGAATTTTAACAACTAACTTAAATTTTATTATTAGACGCGATGCACATCTATCAATTGTTTCCATAGCGTACTACTTGAACAGTTCGAAAATGAAAAGAAAAAAGGGCCCTAATTTATTTATTTATAAAACTAACTATATCAAGTAGTATATCGTTAGAATCATTGAAAAAGGGCCTTTTTATAAAGTCATGGTCGACTATGGTTTCCATTAGAAAAAACACCAGCTTGTGTCATAACTCAAAAATTATAGCGTAAATAAAAAATTCAGTTAGACTGTATTATCAAGCATATAATTACCTACAACTTTTTGCTTTATACATTTTTTCTAAACTCAATAAAACCAGAGCTATAGGCACTGAACAAAATAACAAAAAAACAATTTTTGCGTGATATCTAGTTAGCCATAAATTTTTTCTAAAAAACAAAAAGCTCATTAAATTAAGCTCCTAAAACTGCAATTCTTTCCCCATTTAACCGCCTCTCTATCTCCGCTAGTTTTCAAGATCCCCATACTAAACATCGGAAAAAACTCACCCTGTATATGCCATAAGGCAGCTAATTCTTTTTCTTAATCCGTCGTCTCCCTTCCAATAGGCCATCATTACTCTGAATGTCGGTGTTCTGAATATCTGCAATGAAGTACAACCAAACCATCTTCTTATGTCTTTTAACCAGGAATTCTGTCTTCTTCCCACCGATCTTTTTTTCTGTATTTTACCTTCTATTATTAGTCTTAAAATCTCGTATTTTTCGCCTCTGGTTAAGTTCCCTATGTAACTTGTTTTTCTTTGTCTTATTGTTCTTATGCTTTCTTCCTTTTCTCGCATTCGAACCAGAACTTCCACGTTCGTAATTTTCAATACCCACGATAGTCTCAATATACGTCTGTATAAATACATCTCAAAGGCGACTATTCTTTTTTCAATCGCTGGGTCAATGGGTCAAGTGTCCAACTTTCGCACCCGTATAATAGAATGGGAAAGACATAACATCTGATCATACGCATTCTAAGCTCAAGAGCTAATTCAGATTTTGTAAGAAACTGTTTCATGCTAAAAAAGGGTTTCCTTGCTTGTCCGATTCTTGATTTAATTTCTCTCTTTGAGTCGCGTTGACTGTCGATGTTAGTTCCCAAGTACTTAAAAGAACTAACTTGCTATACTTGTTTGTTGTTAAATAATAAGTTAGCGTTAATGTTTGTTTTTGCGAAAACAAGGAACTTTGTCTTAGTCACATCCATGGAAAGTTCATAATGCTCGCTATACCTCACAATGTGTTTTATTAACTCTTGTAGATCAGCTATATCATCTGCCAATACGACACAGTAATCAGCTTAATGGATGTTATTCACTATCACGCCATTTACTTTTATTCCTTTTCGCACCTCATGAAGTGCCCCTCTAAAAATTACTTGCGAGTAAAGATCGAACAAAGGTGGTGAAAGAATGCATCCCTGCCTCACACCTCTTTTTATTAATACAGCCTCCGTTGTTTCTTGTTCAACTTTAGCTTGTGCTGTTAGATGCCAGTACAGCTCTGAAATGGTTCTTATCTCTTGCCAGTCAATTCCGGTAAGATTTCGATTAGCTTTTCGTGTTTAACGCAATCATAAGCTTTCTTATAATCAATGAAGCTTGCGTAGACGGTTACGTTCATGTCCCTACATCTCTGAGTTAGAACATTCATAGAGAAAAGTGCTTCTCTTGTGGCCACTCCACCACAAAATCCAAACTGACAGTTGTCTACCAGGTTTTCGCACTTTTTGTAGATGCGCGTATGTACAATTCTTTAGTAAATTTTCTGAATATGGAACATAAGGCTAATCAACCTGTAATCGTCACAATTTGATGAGTTTGCTTTCCTTTAAATAGCTAGGAATGTTGATTTGAACCAGTCTTATGGGATTACGCCGGTGTTACGAATTAGTTAGTTAAAATTGCTAAACCAGATGCTTCTTCTAATGCTAAGAGCTTTACTACTTCTGCATATATCTCATCTGGGCCTGCAGCTTTTCTGTTCTTTTGTGTTTTTATAGCACGAATGACTTTGCTTTTCATAATTTTCGGTTCTATCTCACACACTTGATCATTTATAATCGGTGGACTATCTTGTCTATTGTTGTACAAATTTTCGACATGTTCCTTTCATCTCTATAGCTTAAATTCAATGTCTGTTATGATCTCATTGTTGTTGTCCCGCAGTATGGAGGCAGTAGTTTTTCTGTTTTGATTTGTGATTTCTTTGACTTTCCTGTGAAGGTTAAGGGAATCGTGTTTCCCTTGTAATCTCTCAATCTCTGCACGCTTTTTCGACAACCACATTTCTTTCGTTTCTCTGCATTTTTTTCGAATTTCCCTATTTAGCTGCTTGTATTTTTCTGAATCTCTTTTTTGTGTTCTTCTCCCTGTCAATGCAGCTAATGGAAAAAAAGAATGGCAAAACCTGGGACGTCCACTTAGCATTCATAGATATCAAGAGAGCCTACGACTCCGTCCCTAGAGGAAAACTTTGGGAAACGATGAAAGAATTGCAAATTGAGAAAAAATTAATCGAAGCCGTCCGAGCGATGTATAAAAATAATATGGTAGCCGTAAAGGTGGGAAAGAAACTCACAAAGAAAATTCAAGGCTACAAATTGTCTTCTGCAGAGACGCTCTTCAAGATCTACCTAAAGAAAACGTTGAAGCAATGGAAAAGAAAATGACAAGAGTTTTGCAGACGATCAGATTATAATTGCACAATGAACAATTATGACCCAATGGCGGATTCGTCCCCGTCGAGGTCAAGGGTGGTTGGGAGCTCATTTATTGTGTCTGCTGCTGCAGTCGTAAATCCTCGGCCCCACTAATGCTTGACTTGACACAGCTGCAAGAGGGCACTTTCCAGCACACGAGATTGCTGCATCGCGTTGACTCCACAAGCGACCCTGTCATCCATCTTATTGGTGTGGAGACAATTGGCCTGCACCTGTACGCGCATCTGTTATGTTCGTGGTGGGAACTTACTTTCTTAAGTTCCAGTTAATTTGTCTTGAATGTTGTTTGCCGTTCCTGCGGTGTAGATACAACTGACAATTCTAGTGGAGGAAGACCTTAGCTATATGATTAGAAAACTAATGGACGAATACAACAAAGCAGACCTAGACATTGATTTCGAAAAAACGAAATATTTGACAACAGGGAAATTAAGCACAGAAGATTTACAAGTAGACGAAAACTTAGTATGATAGTCATAGGCAGATTCAAATACCTAACACCGATAATATCAAAAGATTCAAAATGGAACGAAGACATAAAAATCAGAATGGGACAAACAAGAACTTGCATAAAACAGGTAAACTCAGTGTTGTAGGACAGACATATTACGAAGGAGACAAATAGAAGAATTTACAAAACTGTGATAATAAGCATATGACATATACCTCGGAGACATGGGTCAAAAACAAAAGATCCATAATGGAATACTGGAGAGATGCTGCAGAATAACAAGAGCTGATGGAATCCGAAATGAACATTGAAAAATAACATAATACCATTATTAAAGAAAAACAACTAAAATGGTATGGTCATGCTAGAAGATGCAACAATGATAGATGGATAACCGAATGAAGCCCTATGAAGAGAAGATGACGTAGATAAAGCTATGGAGAGGAGGGAGTTAGAGGATGGAGATTGCACCACAAAAATGTATGGAAATTAAAAATTAAAATTAAATGTATACCTTTTGCGCTAGTTACATATTTTGTTAAACGCGCTGAAGCCTGTCCCAAGCCAGGTTGGAAAAGGTGAGGGTAGCGGAGTAACACCAGGGTTCAGTTGACCCAGTTAATAGCACCCTGCAGAGGTCCCCGCTTGGAGTACAGGTGGCAACCGATTAACGGCCTCAAGAGCAGAAGATGGCATAATAAAAAAAGGGATATGTGAAAATTAAATACAGTGGTTTTCTGATCATCTTAAGATACAGAGAAGATTGATAAATTGATAAACTGTTTCTTGTTTTTGTAACTAAATGATTAAAGTCAACTTAGATTTCATTGCTAAATGTTACTTCTAAATATTTTATCGATTGTTCTTGATCATTTCTTTTTTAATTTTTAGTTTCACTGACGTTAATCGACCTTTCATCACATTGTAACGTTTACTTTTTGTTCCCGTTACATGCGTTGTAGTTAATCTGTGCTGTCGATATGATCTTATATTTTTTGTAGTTTTCTCTTGTTAAAGAGGAAATCTTCTTAATGGAAGTGGTGTCGAACTGAAGTACCAAGATATAAAGAAATTTCTTGGTAAGGTTCTTGCTTTTTGTTTTAGTACCCTAAAGAACAATGAAACTGTAAGAACCTCTTAATCCTGTTACGCATTTAAGTGTGCATGCACATTCTGTTGTGTTGTTACCACATTTAATAAGTATTAGTGTCTCCATGTTTTAGGAATTATTGGTGAGCCTTTTTTGTCCAGTCCGACGCTGAAGCTTTGTGTACCATTTCTGCTTCCTGTAATTACCAATATAGTTTTTTTTTTATAAATCATTTAGTATTTAGACAATGTTGAAAAAGAACACTAAGTCTTTGTTACCAAAACACGCATCGCCAAATGAGTTCAAATACTTACGACTTATAAGCATTCACCAACACTCGGGAAAAATAATCGAGAAAGTTACCGATAAACAGTTACAAACACATGTGGAGAGTTTTGAAATTTTATCAACTATGCAATCGGAATTTAGACAAGGATATGGCTGTAAAATAACTCTTTTATACATACATAACTGATGACATACTTATAACAACATCACGGAAAAATAACTGCCGTGGTGCTTCTAGATTATTCGAAATCATTTAATCCGACTAATCATGTAATAGTGTTATCATTGTTGCGCTACATTGTCCTACATTAAAGTGCAATGGAACTTTTTCAAAACTAACTAGCCGATCGTTATCAAGCTGTAGAAGTGAATATCCAAAGACCACAATTTTTAAAAGTTAAATTCGGGGTGCCTCAGGGTTCTAATATTAGGTCTGTTGCTGCTTTGCATTTAAACATCACAATTCCATACTGTGCTACACTCTTGTCATTTCCATTCTTACGCTGATTCCCAAGTCAACTAAATAAACATTTGATCTTCAGGATGCAGCAATGATGTGTGATGCTATCAATAAATGTGTATTTCCAATATTTGGTAGAAACAGGGATAGGTCACAAGTAGTTATTATTATTATTATTTTACCATAAAACTCAATAATGAAGAAATTATTTTATGTATACATTAGTCGAGTCAGCTAAAAATCTAGGTCTGACCCTTTATTATGCAATAAAATTTAAACAGCAAGTTTCTCGAAGCTTGTAAGGGGCATATTATAATCTTCGTCTGATATTTCAGAATTGTCATGTTTTAGACCACTTGCACATGAACCACTCTGTCGTGCGACCCTGTGATGCCTTAAAGTAATGCGGCAGTAGCATCCCCTTTGATTATTTTAAATTTAAATTTCACATTGACTACGTAAACGCGCGGTAATCGTAGAAAGTAGCAAGTTTTAGCAACTCGTGGTGCAGCTGACGTAGGATTGAATCCATCACGCGGACGTTTGTCAACCTGTTAGTTGCTTTCTGAAAATCTTCGATACATGTATCGTTTTTTGGTTTTGCGATGGCTGCTTTTGATTTAGACAAATTTCTATTGGAAATATAGTTACGCCCAGCATTTTGGGACTCGAAAACTAATGGATACAGCAACTGGCTATCATAAGTGAAAGCTTGGGAAGAAATTTTCGTTCTAACCTTTCAGGATATGGATGCTGTCAGCAAAAACAATACTTCTATTAAATGTTTTCCATGATCTAAACTCAAAATGAGGAAAAATGTAGAATTAATTACATTAAACTAAATTAAACATCAAATCACATGATCCCCATCATCAGAAAAACACGTCTATATGTAACTTATAAAAAGAGTTTTATTCTAAAATACAAACACTAATTTAAAATTAATTCATTATTTGCATGCCAAAATCAAATTTAAATTGTGTTTGTATTTTCCCATAAGTGGTAGGTGAATCTATTCATCTGATGATGGAGATTCCCCGAAACGTGTGATTTGGTGTTTTGTTTAATTTAATTTATTTATAAATACAGTGCGTCCCCAGATAGACTGAACAAAAGGGAAAAACTTTTTATTTGTGACTTAACGAAAAAATGTCATTCTTTATAAAATTTTTTGTTGCCTGCAGTAAGAGATGAACCTATCTTTAAAAAGGTATTTTTTCTACAAGATGGATACCTTGCACACTCAACCATGTTGGTAAGAAATTATTTGTAAGAACATTTTCGAAAGAGATGGATAGGTCTTTACGGACCCGTCAATTGGCCGGCTCGTTCCCGCAATTTAAACCCATTAGACTTCTTCTTGTGGGGATATCTTAAACAGTATGTTTATAATAATCATTCGGATAACAGTATCGAAATTTTAAAACAAAAAGTTATTGAAGCGGCAAATTCTGTCACTGTAGATATGATTTTACAATATTTATAAAGAATTTATATACAGTAGGTATGTCAATAATGTAAGGAATAAAATTCAATTTTTTTATTATCGCTGTTTGGAAGAAAAGCTCGGACACATCAATTTTATTTTTTCTTCCGGATTTTATGGACGTTCATTTTAATTTTTTAGTTCATTACTTTGGGTCCTATGACGTCATTGACTTTTTTCGTAATGGAACTCCTTGTTTTTTAGCAAGAAATAAAAAGTAGATATTTTTCTGAGTTTAGCAATACCCTACATGTGATATTTAAAATTAGTAGTTTTAGACATATGGAGGATTTAATAATTAAATAATTAAACTTGAATTTTTAATGTTTTAATTGTCTGGTATCAACAGGGTGGTGCACCACTACAATATTCCCTTCGTATTAAAGAATACCTGGAACGGCCAGGGTAGTAAACCAAAAACTTAAAATTAACGTCCATAAAATCCGGAGAAAAAAATAAAATTAATGTGTCCTTGCTTTTCTTCCAAACACCAACAATAAAAAAAATATGGATTTTATTCCTTCCTTTATTTACACAATGTATAGAGTTCAAAAGCGTGTAGAGGTTGGAGAATCCCAAGTTGAATTAAAATAAAATGGTTTTCATTAGCTCAAAGAGTTTTTCTTAGAAGCTTTTTTGGTTAGATTTCAGTGTGCTTTTCTAATTTTCTCAGCTATTAAAATGAAGAATATCCAAACTGTTGTTTCAAAATTGGTAGTTTTAAGACAAGCAAAAAACTTTATAAAAAATGACATTTTTTCGTTAAATTACAAATAAAAATCTTTTTCCCTCTTGTTCACTCTGTCTGGGGATAGACTGCACTCTGTGCATAACATGGCAGCGGATTTTGTTTTCTTTTCTGAACTGTATTTGTAAAAATGACTATGAAGAAAATTTATTGACCAATAGCATTTCTTGATATGTGTAAGAAAGAATGGATAATAGTTTTTTTTATTTACTTTATAAATTGTATATACAAGAAATCATATCAAAAAGAAAGAACTTCAGTCAGTGTATCATTCTATCTTGCCACAACACGTCCCGTGTTCTTTTTCACTTGAAAAGTACTCGGCAAACCGTTTTCTGATCGTTAAAGCTTGGTTATACCACAGTTTCACCTTCATCCAATCCCACAACATTCAAAGTATTATCAAAGTCTATACTATCCTGTTCCCTCACAAAGTTGTGTAAAGCGCAACACGCTTTTACTATGATTTTAGAATTCTGAATGTCTACATCCAACGGCACGGTCGGTCGGTGCAAAATGCACCATTTGTTTGTGGAAATGCTAAAAGTACATTCTATATAACACCTCGCTCTTGATAAACGATAATTATAATTTTTTTTTAAGTTGTAAGAGATTTGCCTCCATACTGACTTTGCATGTGGGTAGAGAAACCAAAGGCTTGATCACCAACGAAAGTAAAAGGGAGTGGATCTCTATCCATTAATATAGGTCTGTCGTTCGGAATGTTCAAAGTGTTGTCTTTCGTCTGTGCAAAAAGCACATAGCAACCGGTATCTACGAATGTAAATCTGTAATCTGAATCACTGACTGCCAGTAGCACCACGGAGATATGTTTTTTGTAGCAATAATACAACGAACCGCTACTAGCTGGTTGAATTAGTTTTACATGTTTCCCATCAATTGCTCCTATGCAATTTTGAAAACCATCTCTCTACTCTCCTGGTGTGAATTGTGGAAAACAAATTCCATACAAATTTTGCCAAATCTTCTCACATATATCCATCAGTATTTTGTGCTGTAGAAATCCCACATTGGAAAGTATAATGCAAATCTATAAATGAACATCCCGTAGCCAGATATCTGAAACGAAATATAGACGTTTTGCTTGTGTTTGAGATTTGTAATAGTATTTGTTATTCTTTTTACTATTTGATTGTGAAACTTTAGCGTAAATGGAAAAGTTCCATGATTTGTTCTGGACATAGTTGGCCAAACAGAAAAAAGTCTGAAACTGGGGCAGAAACCAGCAGAAAATAGGGCTGGACTTCCGTATACCCGCCTACCACGGATCAGGTCAGTTGAGGTGTCATATTGTCAGGCTTGTTCGGAAGGCCATGAAGGTACTGAGTATAGGTTAGGTAAGAGATTAAGTTAGAAGTTAGGTTAGAGGTTAGGCTAGAAGGTAGGTTAGAGGTTAGTTTAAGTTAGTTTATGTTAGGTTATTTCACAGAACTTCATGTTAAATTTTCGTAGCACCTCCGGCACCTAGACTCAGTACTCCCGTGACTCTCTTGACAAGCTTGACAATATGATAGCTCAACTAACCTATCCGTGGTAGGCGGGTATGCGGAAGTCGTACCCGTACATTTTATGTAAAGTTTAAATAATCCTTATTCTGAACCTATATAATATAAATTTTGGTGTGCCCCAAGGTTCAAAGGCCCACAACAGTTTCTAATTTTTATAAATGATCTACCTAAAGTCAGACATTCTAAATGTAGTAGGGAATAACTGATAGTCAGTAAACACTTTTAATTTTCATTATAAAATAAAATATAAAATCCAGGAATTTCTTATTAAAATCCAAAACTGATATCCCAAAAGATACGGCAAACTAAAATATCAATTACGTTGTTTAACGGGAAAATAAAGAGGATATTGTCAGATCCCACAGATTAGGCAATCAGCAAGGTACGTCATGTCCAATTATAGTAAAATATTTGCTGCTGATAAATTTTTAAAATGCTCTAGAATCCACATCTGTGAAGATTTGACAAAATCACATATGGAATCTTCTTAAATAGTCGATAAAACAGCAATGTGTGGACACGTGATGAAAACATCTTTATTAAAAATAATTGTTTGCATAAGGTTACAATGTACTAATGAAGATATCCAGAAGCTTGACATTCTCAATAAAGGCGATGGTAATAATTAACCCGTCTTCTGCAGTTAGCAAGGTAACCTAAGTCATATGCAGCTAGTTGTCTTTAATTATATTTAATTGGACTAGATATTTTCTTAACTGATATTTTTTCTAAATAATGAGTATTATATAAGTCTTTGGTTGTAATATCTTAGTCTTGCTTTAAATCTTTTGAACTCGTTTGAACCTTTTCTTGTCCAAATTAAATTATTGTTACTGTTTACGAATCTTGTTTAGATTGATGTACATAAATCGAGTATAAAAGATTCAAAATGCTTAGTTTA
The DNA here is from genome assembly GCA_011009095.1 of Ignelater luminosus. Taxonomy (NCBI): domain Eukaryota; kingdom Metazoa; phylum Arthropoda; class Insecta; order Coleoptera; family Elateridae; genus Ignelater; species Ignelater luminosus. The sequence continues at coordinate 67,608 of VTPC01006044.1, forward strand.
TGACATGCCTTATTCTTTAGAAGAAAATCAATTTATTTTGGAATTGAAGCTGTCATTGTTAAAAGGGAGTACGTGCAAAATTTCAAATTGCTGTAAAACATTTGTAAATTCTTTTCTTTTTTTAACAAAGAGCAGTAAAATTAATTTGTAGAAAAATCAGGAGAAAACTGTCATCACTAAAGTCATAAAAAATTTCCTTTTCTTTTTGTTAGGCAGTTTTTTTTAACTTTACCAACAATTTGATTTTTGTTACATATCCCCTTTTAACAATGACCGCTTGTAACGTTAACTTTACGTTACGGATAATTGAAATAAAAAACTAGGATCTCGTGGTCCTAGGCTAACTAAACTCAGTAGGTTGCTTTAGGTGAAGGTACCCTTTATTATACACACAATAAAACATTCAACAGCTTTTAATCAATCCGTATATCGAAACCTCAAATACGTGTTTAACATAAAACTAGCACCAGAGCCTCTTTTTTAACAAAAGACACAAAACATCCAGAAGAGAATTTACTATGAAAACCAAATCTTAAATAAGCAAACTTAACTAGTTAAGAAAAAATTTACATCAACGAAAATTATAATAAAATTAAGAAATTTGGAAAATTCGAACAATATTTAATACTTAAGAATTTAAATAAAAAAATTGTATACAAAATAGTTTATCGTACTATTAAACAAAATTTTTATAGTATAGATAACGACGTTTAAAAATTTATCAATCACCACACACTACAAATAATCAAAAATACCAATGTAAAAAGATTTTTATGCAAATAATTCATTTCAATTTTTGACACACTCTACAAGTATAAAAAAGATAATTAACTACTCAAAGTAAGAAGCTCTAATGACTTTTCCTCAAACAAAAACTTCAGCTAAACTTTAAGCATAAGTAAATGTACCCTAAAAGTCATTTATTAGTAAAGTACACAAAAACTAATTCGTGGATAAAAATTGAAATTATAATAAAAACTTCTTACCAGACAAAAAAATACCTTCCAAATGTTGAACAGATCTGCTCAGATAAGGAAGCTATTACCTTAAATTGTAACCCACACAAAAAATTTCAAGTACGTCCAAGAAAAAACCTTAAGCCTTTTAAGGAGAGGTCTAAGGCAACCACGGTTGCGAGGGTATTTTTAAGAATGTTTCCAACGATATTTCGCGTATTAAACAAAAAGTCTTGAAACTTCTCGAGCCTGGATATGTTAGTTGCTTGTATTTTGGGTTCATTTATAAAATAATATGCAAGAAAAATGATTTAATTTGGTTTTTATACAATCCGATAGTTTCCAGTTAACGGCATGAAAAACCGGCAAACGAATTTATTAACTAAATTAAAACTTCTATAGAAGCATACATTTTAGGCTTAGATTTTAGTATCTAAAGAGCAAATTCGTTAGACTGCGACCATATCAAAAAAAAAGCTACTGAAATCACTGAAGCTGATATGTTACTGATCTGGTTTGCATTTTATAAGTTAGGCAACGCCTTACACCACT
>VTPC01006046.1:0-37426 GCA_011009095.1 Ignelater luminosus
TTCAGCATAACCAATTTCAGGAAAGTACCTTTCGGGTTCGTCTGAGAGGTTAGTGAGATGCAGAATAATTTCCGCTCTTATTTGGGCATGCACTGATAAACTGTTGAAAGTAATAAATTCATGAAAAAGAAAAAAAAACATTCAACGATGTTTGATCTCGAGCAAGTTTTCCAAAACTCTATTTTTTTTAAGAGAGCTTGTATCTTGTCCTGCACATTGAATACGCTGCAATTCGAACTTTGCATCGAAGCATTCGTTTTGTTGAGAAAAAAAATGTCAGCTAAATATGTGACTCTTTTAATCCAGGTTTCATCTTCAAATTTGAACTTGAGGTTGAAGTCAGTGTCATGCAAAAATAAATAGATTTAGTGACGAAGTTCGACAAACCGAGCTAATGTCCTACCTCTTGATACCCAGCGTACTTCACAGTGTAACAGTATGAAACGTGGTCCCTACCCATGTCTCGACATAATAAAAAAAGTCTTGAATTGAGTGGACGTGCCTTTATAGAAGTTAATATTTTTAGGACCTCTGAAAGTGCTACATTTAAATCCTCTGGCATTTTCATGCATGCAAGTGCTTCTCTATGCAATGTGCAATGCGCACTTTTGGCCTCTGGTGCTACATTTTTAATCCTGGTAATTAATCCAGATATTCTTCCTGTCTGTCGATATACCGACACATCTCGTCCAATCTACGCCATGTTCTTTTAACAAAGCATTAATGACGTTAAAAATATCTTCTCCTTTTGTGGTAGACTCCAAGGTCTCGCATAGCAGAAATTCTTTTTCAGAAAAACAAAAACAAGTAAAATAACTAACATCTGTAGATTCAACGACTTGAATTGCAAAATAATTATTTTGCAATGGTTGTGCGAGTTGATCGTCAACATTGCGTGCCGTATCGTGAAGGCGCCGTGCAATTGTTTCATTCGATAGAGGTATTTTATCCAGCAATTTTGAAGGTTTATCTCTCAGTACGCAACTAACCATATCTTTAGCAGCTGGTAAGATTAATTCCTCAGCAATATTATATGACTTTCCAGTCTTTGCGATTTTATATGCCACAAGGAAAGACGCACGTAAATACGCAGAGTTTGCAGCTACAGTAATTTTTATTACTTTTTAAGAAAAATTCAAGTCCCTCGTTTTTCTAACAAAAAAATCTAAAGGCTTATCTACGTACTGCTGGTGTTTCGTCTCTAAATGTCTCCGCAACAATGATGGACTCATGGAACTATTGGCGAGAACTTCTAGGCATATCACACACTGCGACTCCGGATACTGAGATTCTTCTTTGCATGTAAATCCAATTTTCAAATGGTTTTCATCATGTTTCCTTTTTTTGCCGATTTAATGATATGTTTTTGTGAGCGCGTTGTGTTGTGCGGTCAGTCGGTCTGCCGCCATGACGTAAATTTGATCGCGAACCCCACTTTGAGTAACTCTGCTATAGGACAATTAACGGAAAACGCGCAAGATAACAAAGAGTTCAAAAAAAACCGAGAACGATTGTTTTTTGTACGTATGTATCCATGCACCACTTGTTAATTTTCACATTAAACAATTTATGTACATATAATAGTGCTTATTTCATAAAACAAAACCTGAAATTCCAAAAAAATAATTTTTGCCAACTTTGGACGCTTTTGGCCTTTCTCTCTATGTACCATTTGTCTTTGAATGCCTAGTTTGAACTCGAGATTCGATTAATTCCGTTTCAGTTTTAGATAATAAGGCTTTACTATGCTTTTCCATAAGTCTTTATGGGAATGAGATCAGAAGAGTTTGTGGCCAGCTCGTTCTGTTAATTTTATTCGTAGTTGTCTAGAACAGAATGAGTTTTGCCCTGGAAAAGTGCATTGTAGTTGCGGAAAGCCAATACCTTATTCTGTAGCACTTTAAGGTATTTTGTGACATTCATCATCTCAGATACAATATTATGCAGTTGATCAATGCTTTGGGGGAACACGCAACCCTCTACCATGACAGTGATTGGATGCTTGATTGTGGGGAGTATACATTTTGGTAAATAGTCTTCTCCAGGGAATCTTCTAACATATGTATGTAGTTCCTGCATGGTTTTTGACACTAATTCACTGAATAGTACCTTCTACCACTGCTCTATGTTTCTACGTTTTTTAGTTCACTGCAAGCAAAAGCGTCTTTTCTTCTCAGAAAAAAGTACAATCAAAGCAAAAAAGATTGAGAGCTATGTACTTTTACATAGTTCATTTAGTGGTGGATTCTACAGGTCATTTTAAGCAAATATCATGACATACTTTATAAAATAGTCACTTAACAAATAAATTTTCCTCTGTAACCCAAAGAACATTCTAGTTTCTAAAATTCGAAATTGGACCTCCTGTACACTATAGTAACTATTATTACTATCTGCTAGTGTTTTCGAACAACTGAAACTATTTATATTTATAACCTCATGAACATATTTAAATTACAATGTAGTAAGTAGTATTTTGTTACCTTATTACAAACTTCTGAAGATTTGCTTTGCAGGTACGTAGATCAATGATTCCAAAAACTGAGAATCTTTTCCACACCCCTATCATAAATGCAGATTTAATAAGATGTTTCGCTGATACGTAAATTTTCTTACAGTTGGAACAAATGTGAGGTGCTTTATCTAATAATGTATCTCTGTGGCAATTTTACCACGGAAAAAGAAAAAGCAACTCACTAAAAAGGTTTATTTCAGTAAATCCTGATAACTTACAATTAATTACAATTATTGCCGAAGATCTAATAATTACTGAATTGTATGGTCAATTTATAGTATTAGTTAGTCAAAGATTGCTCCAGAACTGTGCTGTGGATGGATACCGTGCACTCCGACAAGATGGCGAATTCGGTGATGTTTGTGTTTAAATTTCCGTTTACATAGCTCACATTCAAATTGAGGTTCTACCCCACATTCAAATTTAACATGTAGGGCCAGAGTATTCTTATATTGATACGATTTTCCACATTTCTGACACCAAAAACGTGCGGGGCCATCAAGAGAACCTAGAAATAATCGATTATAGCAACCTCTCTTTCGTAAAGTCATTACAGAATTTGAAAAAAAAATTCTGATCAAAACTACTAATATGTGTTTTGATAAGAGATCTACACTACATTTACACTGCCCTTTATTAGCTAACTAGAGAGAAAAATAAAAGGGAAAGAAATAAAATTTGCAATATGGGAATAACAAAGTAGAATCGGTTATGGTAAGCATACCTTCTACAGAATTGTTGATGAGATTTGCTGAGATATATTGTATGTACCTCAGTAGTTAGTTCTATGTAATCTGGCTTTGCTGAAATAGGAACTAAGTGTAAATAGATACGAAGCTTTTCCGGGAATATAAATATATCAACATAGTTACTTCTCTCTTATTGCTTGATGGATCCATACATTCTTAGCTTCTCAAACATCACTAGTGAACTATATCTTTACATTAATTCAATTGCAACAAAGAATCATGTGTGCTGTAAAATATGGGATAAATCTTAAGAATGTTCTCAAACTCAAAAGGCCATAAAAATAAAAAAAGTTTATACGAATTTACATTCAAAGTTGTAAGGTGTCAGAGTTGGGCGTTTCATCGGTTCCATCTCAATACTGCACAAAACAAGAAATTTTAAATGAACTTTTGGCACCTTGTAGTTTATAAACTTCACACTTAGGTTATAAATTCATTTAAACCTTCTCAATCCTTATAGTCCCTAAAACACGCTTTTAAGCTTTTAGCACATCATTAAAATCCACCCTGTATATTGTTAGGTACGATATATTTTTGCTGAAATACATACCGTTGAGATATTTAAATAACAGCTTGACAGATGACACCATATTCTAATAGACTGTGCAGTCGAAATATAAAACACTATTTCAGCTATTCGTTTAATTTATTAAAGATTTCAGAGGCTAGATTACTTTGTTTAAAAATAGTTAATAAATAGTTTTACATAAAAATAAAATTATGCAATTCAAAAAAATATTCTTCTCTTCTGTGAGTTTTTAGTGCCTATTTTTGTTTGCATTCGCGGTATTGGAAGCGGAATTTCCTTTTAGTACTCGCAATTTACATTAATAGAAAGAGTCCATGTTATAGAACTTAGTGCACCAGTAAGGTGATTTGAATATAGCTAAAAATAAAGAAACGTCATCAATTTCATAGTTTTATTTAAAAATGGTTAATTATAAACTACCAAAGATAACCAATTACCTTATAGGAAGGAAACCCGTTCAGTGCACAATAATAAACAATCAAGTTCAATGGTGCCCACTTAATAACTAATCTTGCAATAACATAATAAAATAAACTACTTAATGTCAGAAAGTTAAATCATCCTTAGGTGATTATTTGAAACTTTCGTCCGTAAATGTGGAGAATGTGTGTTCTGAGTGCACAACACGAATGTGTCTTAATAAATTACAATGTAGGCTTGTTCTCTTTCCACAGTAGATACATTGGTACTGATTCTTTTTACCTTCACATTCGTATTTTAAGTGCCTGGTTAAAGAGCGCCTCGCTAAATATTGTCTACCACATTTCAGGCACTTGAATTCTTTGCTTTTCGTTGCATCTAAAAAATACAAAACAGTTAATACAATGTGATTAAATTACAATTAACAAAAGCTAGAACATATATGAGTTAATAAAGTGCAAAAGTGTGCCTGAATACTAGCTCATAAGTCGGAGAAGGCACGACTCGGATAAATGCTACGGCCAAGGAGGCAAAATTGTGTCTGAGCTTTATCGCCAATCAATCAGTTATGGTAACACATTAAAAATTAGATATATGCCGGATTCCCAGTAAGTGGATGCGTAACAGCCCAAAAAGGGGTTTATACATTTGAGGTTCCAACAGTACTGGAATTCTCTGAAGCAACCTGTAAATAATTTTCTTTAAATACCTAAAAGAAAAACAGAAGGGGTTCTAATAAATAATACGAAATGGACAAATAAAATCTTCGTTTATTTAAAAAAGTTAATTTTTAACAACAGACGTAAATCTGTAACAAAATGATTTTTACAAATATTGTAAATGTCCAAAGTTGCACTTAGGAAAAACGTTAGAGCCGTAACTGATAATCTGAGCAAAGACAATAATTAATAGAATCCAGAACAATTAGACAAGAAAAGCCCCAACCCGAACATTTGAAAAAACAAACTGAAATTTAGTGATATTTGAAAGAATAATTTAGTTAACATGCTCAAAGTTGCAAAAAATTTGAATTGTAGACAAGTCTCCACCTTGGATTTTTACGTTTCTGAGTGTACCGCTTGAACGAATTACTCTGTCAAGTTCATCTTTGTGCCAAATTGATTTGATAGCGCAGTCGTTAAAAACAGCCATAAAAATTGCAATCGAGCCTCGAAAACCTAGCCCAAGATGAAATCTACCACAATTGCTCATACAATAACCGCTGGTTAATTTATATCGCCACTACAACTTGTCGTAGATATCCATCTTTATCGACGACATGGATCATAGTTGTGCTGGATGCGCTATCAAACCCCTAAAAGTATTTTGAGAACTCGATGATTCAAAATACGAACATAGAGCTTTCCACACAATGGTAGAAATCAAATGCATAACATCAGCAAGATTCGTCAGTGCAAGCGTGTTAGGAAAATTCGGAAATAATGAAATCTTCCCTCAATGTTTTATTAACTTCTGTAAATAACAAAATATCTTTTTATTATTTTCAATCTTTTCCTATTGTCAATACGTTATTCTTTTCAGAAATTAATTTTATCGTCTTTCTGTAGCATAAAAGTCCCTTGATTTATTGCCCCTTGACATTATTAGATTTATGGCTTGGGAACATTATTTTCTTTTGAAATTTTCTTATAAAAATATTTTCTCAATGCTAAACTAGAGATACATTAGGGCTTTGCATAGAATACAACTACCTCTGAATTTGTATTTTTCAGATTTGATTTTCGCATTTCAAAGAATTTTGCATTATTATCTTTTAGCTTTATGCCCCTTTAAACCATCAAACCGTCACTTTGTCTGACCCGGACAAGATTTACTTCCCTATAATTGCAGAGTGCAACGTTTGTGTTTCTAGTTAAATCACTCTCTTCTCGTATTATTTTATTGGTTGTCATGTCATCATGTATGCCAACCATCTATTTTGTTAGACCCACCCTTTCGGGGGATTGGAAATTAGGCATTCTGCAAAAGAACTCGAGAGAGTTCAACAAGAATTATCGACAAAGAAACATTCGTCCTCCGTGTTCTTTATATGTGAAGTTTGAACTTAGAATAATTTCGAGAAATATCGAGAAGTAGTTCAAGTAGTTGACTAATTTCTATTACGGTGATAGTTTGCCTCAGTGAAAACATCGCGAATAATTTCTGTCATCGCTAAATATCCTATCGACAATCCCTGGAATGTTCCAGACGTGTCGCTATCGTAACGCATCTCTCAAATACCTCGCCAGCCCGGCAGACCTACCAAACGAATTCACATCGAACTCTCAGTAAACTATCGTATCATCTTTCTCGTTATATCTGAACATTTTATCGAATTTGTACTGCCTAGTTCTTAATAGATACTTAAAGACAATTCAAATATCTCTTTAAATTACAAACGTATGTGGAAGTCGTCGTCCATTCCTACGAATTAATGTATTAACTATAAATTAATCTTGATGTGAACCAGTGCCGTGAGTTAAATGTTTTCTTTGCCAACAAATTGGTTCTCTAATGGATTAGTTCCAGTTATACGGTAAATAATTTTATCCTTTTCAAACTATCTTTTATGAAGAAGCAACGTTGACGCATATAACTTGTCAATGTACAGACGCAATTATTTGCGAATACACCTGCACAATATCGTCTCGTCACCAGCCGCTTTGAAAAAAAGTAGTGAAACGCTCGACGTATCGTTTCACAGTAGTGAAAAGCTTTATACTATTGTTTGGTTAATAGGAACCTGTTATCTATCGATTTGTAACGTAACGAACTTGTTTCGAGATATTATCAACCTTTCTATTAGTTTGTGCATTTCTGAACAAAACTTAGGAATTCAATTCTTGGCTTGTTAGTTTATTTATGTTAGGTTCTGATAACGTAAATTCTTGTTATTTTATAACTTGGTCGAATTGTTCTTGTTCAACGATTTATTTGAATAAATATCTGGATCCAAAGTTAAATGTAAAACACCTGCAGTGACGAACTCAGTTAGATTATGGCTAGTGTTTATATTTTCCTCGTTATATCATTCATGCTTCTTTCATAAATGGCCGCTGAATTTATAATATTTAAGGATGACTCACTCTCTAAATGTACGTAGTGTCTTCACCCCACCAGCGTTTTATGCAGTGCGCTGGGTTGTTAATTCGTAAATATTAATAAACTTCATGCTGCCAGATTTATTTCTTGTTCTTGTTCTTTATGTATTTTTACTCGTTTACCTTGCATTTATATGTGTTTGTGTACAAGTTTTTCAAACAGTGTAACCAGGATCGCTGTAACTTGTTTCCCGTATTCGTTCAACAATATGCTAATAGATGTTATTAATTTACCTGTTTGCTTTTATTGTGTTGTAAACATACTTATAGAGTATTTCAGGAATCAGCTGTTCCGGAACCAGATGACGTTGACCTTCACATACGAATATATTATTAGCTTAATACCTCATTGGGGAAGTAAGTATCTAAAGAGAGTGCAGTACAATCTCTATTTCGTTTATATGTGTATCGCTCCAACCTGTGGTTCGACCTTGGCAGACATCTCGCCTACTGGTCTAGATACGAAAATCAGCTGTAGGGTCTTCCATTCGAAATTAGGTCACCGACTTTCTACTGTAGCTGGAGCCCTCTCGATCTCAAAACACCAAAGATTCTCGCATTATTATTACCGTCTACCGCTTGCTCTAACCTTTCCTCGCCCACGACCCGTCTTCGACTGTATCAAGGCTAGCATTACAAGTGGCGTACCCATTTCATATATGGTTGAGATACCGATGGAACACTAATTCCAGTTTTGTCCGTAACAAGCGGTCCTATGTCGAGGACGAATATTTTTACAGCGACCGCTGATATCGCATTCTTACGACTGCATTCTGTAAAGCCTTAGCAACAACATGTGAGACTTCAGCGCAGCACTCCCGGAACCTAAAGTTTGAAGTGGATTTATAGACACCCCTACTATAGGGCATTAGCAAGAATACAAAACAGCAACTATCCTGCCTTTACTGCTCGTCAATCTTGCACCCTCAAACCCTACTACCATCTACACTTGTCTCCTCTCTGCAATCGAACAGTACAAAAGCAGAAATTAATCGTTTTGTGTTTTGTTCTGGTTCTTGCAGCTGAAGAAAACAGTTCGTTATCATGTATTGTCCTCCTGTATCTGGGTAGTTTCCACCTGCTCATGACGTGGTGACAACTATTATGGCTGGAAACGGGTCGCAGGAGAGTTTTTGCGCGAAGAATCTGGTGGGATATATCCATGCTTACGCCCGAGCTATCCGTGCGCATTTGTTGAAGCAAGTTAATTTTCTTAGATGGCCTGAAGACGAAATCTGATCTGACTCAACGATTGAAAACGGCGCATACCGAGATACTTCAAGGTAAATAATCGCTGAAAACCACGTGCAAGAGTGGAAACAAATGCATTTACTAACGACAGCATGAGACTGGATGCTAAAGAACGGAAGATCTACACCTGTCCCCTGCAAACAATAGCCAGCATCCGACAACATCTTGCATATCACTGCTTACAGTTGCATATAAAGATGTGGAAGAAATTAACAACGCAAAAAGAGTGATCTTTGCTGTATGACTATGATGTGCAGCTATCATCATGCGAAAATCGTAAATATTTTGATGTTGCCGAAAGCGATGCTGAAGAAAATGAAATCGTCCACGTAATTGTCATAATATCATCGGATCGTAATTAGAAATATACTTTTAATTCTTCTGTAATAAATAACAGTGCATTTTTAATTTTTTCTTCAAAACAAAGTGACGTAACGACCAAAGCACGTGAGTCTCTTATGTGTGAGATGGTACCTATCCCTCCGCGTCGCGTCGTTTGGTTGCACATCAAATATTGCCTTCATTAAAGCAGATATTTCTTTTTAGTTTTGTGTTTATTGTAAAATGAAAAATGTAACAAAAGCTCTTCAATTTTCATTACAGCTTAAATTTGATATTATTTTAATTTTGATTGATACGTGAACAAATAAGTCGTCAAGAATACGTTCGATTCATATTTTGACACTTTCTTCAGCTTAAGATTTTATTAAAATTGTTAAAGTTTTCAGATTGGTGATTTTATTAATACAGACTAAACGGTTAATTTGACACAAAAAATGAGCTTGATAATAGTGCAAATCATTCAAGTCCCAGAGACGCAAAAATCCGAGATGGTGGCTCATCCCCAATACGATGTTTTTGGGACTTTTAAGTATGTCAACTAGAAACGTTGTTCCGAACACCTCTGGTAATGTTCAGCTCGTTTTTACAAATGCGCGGATCAAAACCTAATTGCACTGAACTATAATAACGGGGGTTTACTGATCTGTCTTATCAAAGTAGTCTAGAAAAACAAAATTAAACTTACAGCTGTTATTCAATTTGAAAATTTGAAAGGAACGAATAAAAAATTATCTACTTGTGTATTTGTGCCTACTTTTATATTTGTAGTTCTAGTGTACAAATAAAACTGAATTACTCTACAAAATACGTACTGAGAGCACCAGGCTGCTTTGATAAGTCAAATAAGTAAACATTTCTTATAGAAAACTAGAAATGTAGCAGTTAGAGCTTTACGGACACAGATCGAATTTTGTCCTCTAATAATCTTCCTGAAAGTACTAAATAGTTACAAACACTAAGCTAGGCACTCACTCCGGTTCCGTTTTTGTTTAAAGAAAACAAATCCTGGATATTTATAAAGAGAGTGTATTTCAAACAACAATTAGAACAATATTTGCATCTTATGTCTTAACTTAGTATGAGATTTCAAAATGCTCTTGTGCTTGAAAGCTCGAGAGCAAATAGTACAAATAAACTTTGGTGCAACTCCACATTCATAAGTCAGATGTCGTGATAAATGCTTTTTGTGCTTGTATGACGATCCACATTGAAGACAAACAAAACGTCCATTTTTATCCACGTCATACGGAAACCTTTGCAGCATACCTATAAAGTAAAAAAAATGAGTTTTTGTACGCATTTTATTCTTAATAACAATAGTTACAGTTGCAGAAGCATGTACAGATATTATACACTAAAGACAATTTACGAATTATCACATTGGTCTAATATACATAAAACACACAATAAGTCTTAAGACATTTCTTGATACTACATCACTACAATAATTAGTAAAAAGCCTGTTATTAGTAATTATTTAATCGTTGTCATTCCAGGATGTTTGTTTTTGATATGAACATTTACATTATATCTTCTGTGTGACTTATAAGAGCAATAAGGACAAGAATTTGTTGGTGCTCTGCCGCATTCTTTTAAATGCGCTAATAAATAATCTCGAAATTTATATCGTTTCCCACATAAATGACAGGCATGCTGATTATTTTCATTAATTATTCTTCCAGTGAGTTTTGATCTCGCCGAGTCGGTTCCTGAAACACGTACGGATATTAGACAATTTTCAAAACAAACAAAAGTAGGAGGCCTCTAGGAACATTTCCCTGCACCTTAGTAACACGACAGAAAATCTTTGTTACCGTTTTCAAAGCATTTATTAATTTATATTAATACAGTCAAATACAATATTGATCCTTAAATAATAGGCAATTACTACTAATTATAGTGTAATTTTCAGTGTAAATGAGACTTGATAATCATAGCCATTATGGTGAGACTTATTCTAATGCGGAAATACATAATGTAAATACTTATTTAGTATTCTGTAGGAAGAAACATTTTACCATAAGATTGTGTGGTTAAGGGAACAGACAAAGTATAAGTTTAAACTTTACAACTAAAATCAGATGCCATTAAGTTATTGTTTTAAAGAAGATCTTTCGTGTGTGATCAAATGCGCTAGTAGACTACTTTTATGTTTGGTCTTGTGTCCACAGTATTTGCACACGTACTTTGGTTCTTTTCCACATTCGTATCTTATGTGCCGCTGTAACGATGTTTTGTATTTATAGTTGTTACCGCACTGAGGGCACGTGAAGATTTTGGTTTGTTCGTCTGTAAAAATACAGTTGTTTTATATAACATAAACGAGAAAACATGTTACATTAAAAGCACCAGACAGTACACCGCAAGTAAAGCGTATCATAAGAACGTATTCAAACAACTAAAGAAGAATTATAGAGAAAGATATTAAAGAAAAACATAAACGTCAAAACTGGGGTTACACTTGTGATACTGCTTTTGTAAATTTACACAATAATAGCAATTTATTTGATAATGATAACCTACAGGTGTGTCGCAATAATTTCATAATTAGTATGTTGCCTTATGAAATGCACATCAGTTATGTCAGTACTCTTTTATCTGCTTGCATTGTGCTTGGAGTAATAAATGGCATATTTGTATTGTCTCGGACTCTTGTATTTCTGCTGTTGAACACTTCACCCATTACAAGTAATTTTTAGTATGTATAATTAGCTTATTTTGATGACAAATTATTGTTCCATCCCTCATGACTCCTGGTTGAATAACAAATTACCTGCAAAGCAATACTATTGTGTATACTTAAAAAGTATAATTTACCTTATGTATAGTTTTTACGTACGAAGGCTAGGAGTAGGTGGATTTAGAAAAAGCTAGGCCACACATCTAGCAGACACGGGTTTTGTGTAGAGGCTGCTTAGAGAGCTTGAAAACTATAATTTGTTCGTTGCTGCATCCAGCCACAAAAATTTACACAACGTTTCTTGTAATTACGCTTTTACAGTAGAATGAAAGTTTGTAACTTTACTAAGTAGTCTGTATACAAGTTTACGTTTGCTAGATGTGTTGCCTACTTTCTTTTAAAATTTATCTGCTCGTAGTATCAGTATACAAAAAAAATGTACATACCTGTGTCAAGATGTTGACTAATAAAGTTTATAAACTCGATAGTGAAATCTGACCCTTTAAAACTCTGCGATTTGCAAATGTAACACAAAAGATTCTAGTGCGTTTGCTACACTATTGTTAAACGTTTGTGCATCAACAATCACTTTCATAATTTGTTTTTGTGGTATCAATAAGAAGTGGAAACTTTGGGGATATTTAAACGGCATCATATTTGCCATTTTGGACTAAGTAGAATGCTCAAAGTCGTTTCTGGTTTTGGTAGAAGTTGTGTCAACTTTATTCTTTTCAAATATCACTCCTTGAAGTATCATGCAAGCAATAGTTTCTATGTGTAACTACTATTCAAACCTTATTACAGGTGACTAATAAAGAAATTTAATAAAAAATTATACAACGAAAAGAATGAAATAGTGTTGTTATTAAAGAAACTTATTATATAATCGGGATTTCTATTGTTAGTTTAGGTTTGTTCTATTTATTCATTTTTTCTGTTGATCTTCTTCAGTGTTGTTTTTGTAAATTCTTAATTTGAAGTTTTAAATATTAATAGACCTGCTGTATGTTACAATTTTTCTTAACGTTTGAGAACCTACAAAACAAATATTTTAAATACAACCAGCAACAGTCGATAGCTCAATTGAATAGGAAAATGACTACAACCCAAGAGACACGAAGTTCGAATCCCGGTAAACTCAACTAATTCAAAGATATGACAGACCAGCCTCAATTCATCTAAATATTAAAGGCGGGTACCAGTGATGCTTTTTTGCTTAAAGAACAGATAAATAAACAATAAATTATAGGTACATTTTTTCAGTGTAGTTTACTGTTTGTAATTTTCGACGGTTTACCACAATGATATCTATGTAGTTTAACTTAGACTAATAAAGACGTAATTATACGATTCAATAACATAATGTAATATTATGTACGGTGCAATCAGAATGCTCTATTAATTATCTTAGTTATCGAAACAAAAAACGTACCCTAAAATAAGAATATAAGAGATTTAGACAGAACTTACCAGCTGTTTGTTTCGCTCCGTCTATAGTATACATATTGCAACGATTGAAATTTACCGTTCCATGGAGTCAGGACCTTCCTAGTCAAATTATTACTCTTTCTCGGAACAGGTTGTATTTCTCGGTCCGTAAGCAAGGGCCCCGATCGGCCATGCTAAGTGGAAGAGAGAGGTTGCCACGATTGGTTAAAGAAACCGGGAGAGCGAGAGACCATTGCTTCACTGTCGCGATTTAAAATTGTTGGTTTTATAAGTTTTTTTTGCGTATTAAGCCTCAGCAAGTGGGGGTAAGTAGGTTGCTTCTGTCAAGATTTTTTTTCTTCAACATCTTGGTATCTTTGTGGCTCGTTCCAAAGGATTTTAGTCTGAACGATCGAGAAGATGTCATCCTCGGTCGTATATCCGGCGATACTCCTGCGGTCCAAGAGATTTAAAACCAGCTAGGTCGTTCAACTTTGGAAATTACCAAAGAGTGACAACGGTTGTGAATTATTTAAACTAATGGGATCAATTTAAAAGTTAAAAATTTACATGCGGAAATCACCGGAAACTATGCAACCGTTATAACTAAGTTAAGCTAATTGGCTAAAATGTTAATTTTCATCGAAACTAGGTTTTAAAGGTTCAAGAGAGTTTTTTATTCTTTTTTTGTTGATCGTAAAGAAATCTTATGTCGGGTTTTCCAAACTTTTTGCTAAATTTTACAGTGAGCTTCTTCAGAGCGATCCTTTTATATTTTCTTCGGCTTAAGAAATGGCTTATTAGATAGCGGTTGTTGTTTGTTACAGTTTTTTTCCAACTTTGAATCTCTCTCTCTGACCTTTACACAGCTGTGGAAAAAACGGTAATGTCATTTCAAAATTTTGCATACTCATCCGAGTTCTGTCTTGAGTTTCGCTTTAAATATATTCATTTAATATGAATTTATCGTTCCATTTCGTTTTATAATGTTTAGTAAGTTATTTATATTGTCGAGTTTCGAATTGCTAGTTTGTACGTGCTTTACTTCGGTTTAGAATCGTCTAAACATTTTTATAGATCAGTTCGCAGAAAATTCTGTTGATATTTTAGCATTTTATGTTTAAGAGAAAGCCTGGTTCATATTCGAATCACAAGCGTTTGTAACTTTCCACGGTCTTTATGCTCGTCCATGTTAATATCGATAATACAGTGTATAACCACTTTTTTCATTATTTCGAATTGTTTTACGCGTCAAATGTTTTAACGTTTCTCAGAGAGTTCAAACTAGAACACCCATAAGTGCGGTTGGTTCCGCGGATGTACGGGCCGCCGGCCCATACGGGCTCGGCGTCATTCTTCTGGTCCCGTTGTTAAAAATCAAGTCTTACCGTGGGTTTAATTTTCTGGTGCTTCTTGTAAGCTTTTTGGTACCTTTTGTAAGCAGTATCGTGCTCTTGTCGGATCTGTATCCAAACCCATAAGTAAAAAGGGTAATCTCTAAGTAAATGAATTTCGCAAATTAGTTTGCCGTCCAGTATATGGGATCGTATTATTTTAGCAGCATGGATATAGAATATTCTTCTGCTTACCGTAGTGCATTTCCTGATGGAGATCACCTGTTTTGTGTCATTGTCTTCGACCGAAACTCCACTATCTTCATTATACTCCCTGGCTGGTGAAAACATCATTCCTTCTTTAGTATCTACTGGAAAAATGGCATTCTCTTCGTTAAAATTAAAGTTTGTGCTTTGTGGAAATTTAGGTGGTTAAAAGTTTATTGTGAACGTAATCACGCCTCTTCATCGTTTGATTTTGTATAAATTCAACTTCCGTTAACCAAGAACGTTGCTGGAACTCGAGAGACTTTCTGATTAGAGTAAGACAGATAATCTTTTATGTTACATATTTGTTCGTATCTTTTTTTATTGTCGTTTTGTTTAAATGTTTTGAGTATTGAACGTAAAATGAATAATTTTTAAATGATAGGTAAGGTATCTTTTTATACTATAACCTTTTTCCGGAAAAATTTAGGGCCATATTAGATTGATTAGATTTTACATTAACCTTTTGAAATAATTAATGCATTCCTGTATGGTTAAAATTTATGATGGTTTTAAATCATGTTCAACTTTTTTTTATGAAATTCTTATTCGTTAATTCTTTAGTGTTGTTCTAACGGTTTTTAAACGTATTTGTTAAACGGGTCCTTCAGATCCAATTTCATGTAATATTGTCATTCAGTTATTTGATGTTTGTAAAGCATTAATTTCTTTATTTAAACACATCATTTTGATCTTTTTTTTATACAGATTTTTTTTATTATTTCAAAGTATGACAATAAACTCATGTAGTTTAACTTTGATGTTCTTATTTATATAAGCTTTGTTTTGTTTTATAAGCTACATATCTTTAGGTACCGTTTCGATGGAATTCTGACTTCTAGTAACAAAGATATTTAATTTGGAGTGTAAAACACTATTTATAGTTTTGAAAAACGAGAGAGAGGCTGAAGATTTATAAAGTTTATCTGATTTTAGGTTACGGAACCAATGTAGGTTCCCTGATAAGTAAAGAGAATGCAATTCGACCTCAGGACACAATTTTCAAGCCTTTATATACAGGGTGATATTTTGAGTGAATCCTATATACAGGGTGTTAGCCTACGAGAAGCTGCGTGGGTTGGCCGATGGTTTCTCTTTTTTATTTTCAGCTTCTGGTGCCCTCTAGGTATCTCTTTTTGGTTTTTAGTTGAAATCTAAGCTTCAGGTTCAAGGAAGAACATAACTATTTGGGTTATTTATTAGTTTCGAACCCCCCCCCCCCCATCTTCGACTTTGAGCTACAGGATTGAACATCTTCCAATTTCTGACTTATACGGGAACTAGGCCTCTTTTTTCCATCGAATCTGGATTTGGTAAATCGATTTTTGTAACTTAAGTGTTACCTAAAATTGTCGATTTCTTAAACTGAATAATTTTTTTATTAATGTTTTGGTCTTTTAAAGCTTTTCTTTTAGAGTAAGATTTTTTCATAATTTTGGAAATTCGATTTATACATGAGGTTTTTAAACGTCTACTTTATTATCACCAGTTACATACACGAGTGCATTTTTTGATAAAAAATTGTTTTTGTTGAGTTTTGTCTGTTAGTTTGATCATTTTATTTTATTCCGTTTTAAGTTTTAGTTTTACCATTTCTTCTTCTTTTCTAAGAATTAATAAACATTTATTATAAAAATTTTGTTAGAGCCTAATTAGTTGGAAATTTTTTTGTCTTGTTTAAAACTTTAACTTGGGGAACCGTCTATGGACAGGATACGACATGAGAATTGTTTGTCTCCTTTGTTTTAATTGTACTAATTATATTTATTATAAAGATATATTTATGCACCTACTTAATTGTTGTTAAGGTTAAGGAAAGTTTTTGGATTGTGTTGCTGCTTACATTTTTATAATATTGGGATATTTTCCGCATTGTGATTAAATCAATACAGTAAAACCTCTTAGGGGGACACTCCTCTTAGGCGGACAGTATTTCATTCCCCAAGATGAATTATAAATAATTTACAAAGAGCTATACCTCTATTACGCAGGCACTTCTCATAGACGGACGCGGACGCTAAATGTATAATAAAATTAAATAGTTCTATAGAAAATTCACCTCTCTCAGGAGGACAGTTACGGGCTGCTAGATGTGGGATGCCGACAAGAGCTCGTCAATTTTACCTTACCGCTCAGTCCCTTTACAGCATTTTCGAATTACAAAAGAAAGTACCTACAGAAGGTCTATTACTTTCTCCTAATCTTTTAAAAGTTACTATTCGTAGATTTTTGGGACATAAATTTGACTGGTGGGCTTTTACATAATACGTTGAACATCTATACAGTTTTTAGTTTCAGTTGAAGTTGTTCTTTTGTGCGTTCAACATGTCCGGGAGTAAAATAGACAAATTAACTCCACACGAAAAAACAGAAATTATAGATTGTGCGCAATATATCAGCAAAGTTTAAACTAGACATGACACAAGCTACAAATATATTAAAAAACAAACAAAAATTGATTAAATTGTATGCAAAAATCGGCAATTCACAACAAAAAAGAAAATGTATTAAGACCGAAGGTAAGCGCTTTAATGTGTATTTTTACTAGTAGAAAGCATCTTTTAATAACACAATCAAAATATTATATTGACAATAAAAATGGAAATTCGCAAGATAAAAATGAAAATAGTTAAAAAATAAAAAACGCATAGATGAGACGTACACATTGTTAAAAGATCTTGAAAAATACTTTGTTGAATCAAACGATTTTATTGCCCTAGAAAACACCAATTCTTTAATATCACATGCAGAAAACCAGATTTTAATAAATAAATTTAAAAACATCAAACAATGCACATAAATGATTATTTTAATAAAATGTGAGAAATCTTTTAATAAATAATCCCAATTTTTATGTTCTTATTTGATGTTACCTCTTTTGGACGGACACCTCTCATAGGCGGACAGTTTGCCGGTCACGGCAGGTGTCCGCCTAAGGGAGGATTCACTGTACTTAGTTATCAGTTCAATCAGAGCTTTATTAAGAGTATAACTCCCCTGCCTAGTTAACTAGAGTATTTTTATGTTGCAATGTTGCGTTACAATATTCTGAAAAATCCAATGCTCGAATTGAATTCAGCGCCTTTTGCATTAACCAGGCTGCTTTAATAGTCATTTGAGCTTGTTTCCAAAATTCCGAAGAGATAGGTTTAATTATTTTTATTGTAATTCACATTGTCAGACATATGTTTCATTATTATCATTCAGTATACAACGAAATCTTATCAACAATACACAATAACATTGTAATGACTAAAGAACGATGTGCTAAGTATGTGATAGCGAAGGGTGCTGTTACGCTGTTATGCTTTTGCCTGTAAGATGCGCCACAGCGGGGCACGTATTTAGAATTTCTGATAGCTAGAGAAACATGCAGCTTAGTTTTTATTTATAAAATTCAGAAAAGACAAATGTATAAATGCGAACAAATAGACAATACGTGTAACCTTTACACATCAAACTACACAGTAACAAATTCATTAAAGTTGAGATAAGTCATTTTCTACAAAAAGCCTCAGACACGTCAATTTTATTTGACAAAAGTACACATTCTCACGTCATATTTTGTTAACGTTTGTGAACCAAAATCTAAATAAGTAAACTGGAATTAACAATTACTAAATGCCAGGGTTGCGTCAAACATTCATTAAAGTGTCAACTTATTTCCATACCATTAGTCCACCTATTATTAGATTTATAATTATATTATACCTGGTTATGATGATATGAATCAAATGGAATTGACATCCTATCTCGCAAAAAATAACCCATTTCAAGTTTAATAGCTTTGTACTGTACTTTTGCCGTTCACTGTACATAATAATTTATAGCCGGTAAAAGTGATGACGTAACAAATTTTTTTTAAATTAACACTCAAGTATTTTTCTCGCTATTCGATCAGGATTGTTTTTTTCTTTTCAGTATTACTAATGAAATTGTAAAAATGCTTGATGCAACTTAAAATTTTGTTCAAATTGTCAGAAGATAATAAGTCTAAAGTATACATCATACTTTATTTGCTATAGAAATACAAACAAGTAATAAAGATGTACATAGCACTCATGTAACAAGTTAGTGTCTTAAATGTTATTTAAAAAGTAATTTGATACTAGTGGCAACCAAGCATGTGATATCTAAGAGTGTTATTACGTTTAAATTTCTTATTACAAATGGAGCACGTAAACTTTGGTTCAACACCACAATCATATTTCTGATGTGCCAACAAATTATACTTCTGTCTGTAAGATGCGTTACATCTGAGACACGTAAAGCGTCCTTCTTCATTTACAACGTATTCACGTTCTGTGGTACCTAAAAAATAAAAAAATTAGTAACATGCTTTTGCTTACATCAAGGCCAAGTAACTTATCAGTTATCATTATAGGTATAAGAAAATAGAGAGCAAGGACATATCATTGTTTATTGATCAATACTTCAGTATTACAAAACAGATTTTTGTTACCATTAACACTAACATCATCAAAAGTAGATTTCTATAATCGATATAATACAAAGCTGCATTAAATTATAGGATTTACTATCAACTATTTGTGCCAGCAAATTATATGATGCTGAAGGATGTTATTACGTCTAAATTTTTTATGACAAATGTTGCATGAAAACATCGGTTCGATACCGCAATCGTATTTGTGATGAGTTGTCAAATTACGCTTTTGTCTATAAGATATGCCACATCTTAAACACACGAAACGTCCTTCTTCATTTACAATATATCGTCGTTCTCCGGTACCTGCAAAAGAATTTAATTTAATTTCCAAATCAACCTCTAAATAACAAGGATAACAAACTTGAAAATATTAATAGCAATCTGATATCTACAAGAAAGTAGGGAAAGATAGGCAATTGTAAGTTACGCCAGTGATTATTTTTTTATCTTAATAAATAATAAAAGCATAGGGGTGTCGCTACTTAACTGTGAGATATTTTGTGACATTACATTATGAGTTAACTACACACTGAATTTACAATCATCTTAAATTAAAATCTAATAATTAATCAAACCTGGAGTGCTATTATGATATCTAATAGAAGGTTTGTTAATTACTATTTTAAGTGCCAAGCCGCCATATGAGCTTTCAAATTCCCTTTCCGTTTCGTCCTGTACGAACAGTGCTGGCACTGAAACTGTGGTGATTTTCCGCAATCGTATTTAACGTGATTCGTTAAAGAACTTTTGAGTTTATATGCCTTGCCGCACTTTCTACATTTTGCTGCAGTTCCTATAAAAATAAAAATGATTAGTATGTACAGAATACAATTATTATAAATACACACCGTCAAATGTTTCAGTTATAATTAAAGAACTTTCAAATGCAACTAGTACAGTTTTCATGGTAAGAACTACTACATACATTTTCAAATTAATCAAGCGATTTCGTATAAATAGTAAATAGATGACATTTTAAACGCAGTTTTTGTTGTCTTCTGAAGAAACAATGATAACAATGAAACTGATAGCTTTCCGCATTCGTATTTAAGTGAAGCACTAAGAACATCTCTACTTGCAGAAGGTACAGTGATGCGAAAAAGTCTTGCATCGCTTACAAATTTGAGAAAGATTGAATTCTGAATGTCGAATTTTCAAATATTCTTCTCTTATATCATACAGGTATTTAATCACAATAATTTTATAACATAAACAATATTCTAAAGACAAGGTTAAAGAGAAAAGAACTGCGAAATTAAACATTACTCAGATCAAAACTATTCTTAATGTTTAGTTGGTCAGGCCTTATTCTTGATAAACTTTTTGGCATGTAGTTCACCAGTTTCCCTAACTTTTTCTTCAAATACAGTGATACCAACTATGAATTCAAGAATCCCGTTTTTGTTACGGGTTTCTTTTAGATTTCATGTTTGCTATCCTTTGTTATAAATTTTCTATAGGAGTAAGATCACAGGATAGCGCTGGCCAAGTCATTCTGTTAATTGTGGGTAGTGATTCAGGATTAATTTAGTTTTGTCCTATAGTCAAGGGTATTATCGTCCTGGAAACTAAACGGTTCCCCAAACAAGTTTCTTCTACTAGGCAACATCTTATTCGGCAATACTTCAAGTTACTTTATGGCATTCATCATCACAGATAGAATATGTAATCGCAAACGCCTTGGGCAATCCATACCATGACAGGTTGGATGCTTGATTGCAGGGAGTACACATTGTGGTAAATATTCATTTCCAGGAACCTTCTCATACGTCACTGAATACCTTCTGCCACTGCTCGCTGGTACAGTTTCTATGTGTATGTACTTTAGCCCACGCCAAATCGAAGCATTTTCTGCTTCTCGGAAACGAGTGGCTGTTTTTGTGGTCTACACAATCAAGCAGTCTTCGCCCCACAGTGAAAGTACACACATTAATAATGGTAGCTTTGTACCATAACTTAGTCGATTTAATAAATTTACACTCTCCATTTCATTGTCATCAATTCTCCCCCTCTCAGCATACTGTCTGATAACAAGAATAACTGAAGAT
The DNA here is from genome assembly GCA_011009095.1 of Ignelater luminosus. Taxonomy (NCBI): domain Eukaryota; kingdom Metazoa; phylum Arthropoda; class Insecta; order Coleoptera; family Elateridae; genus Ignelater; species Ignelater luminosus. The sequence goes on from VTPC01006046.1 coordinate 21,112, forward strand.
TGATTACACTTAACTTTGTAAGCTACATCGCAAATAAAAATATCTCCATCACGATGATAAATAATCTCCCATCACTTTTGACCTGATTGCTGAGTCATCAAAAACCAAACGTAGTAACACTAATACTCCTAAACCAAGAGCACGCGTGAATTATAGCACGCGACATTATTCCAAAGAATCGTTATTTTCATTCGAAAATAGTTTACACAGTTAGCATAAAATGGTTCGTCTGCCTGTCCAGACTGGCGGCGTTATTGCGGGGGCGGCGTTTCAATTTTAAAAAAAGATGCAAATACCACACGATTTATTCCAAAATCAGATCTGTTCTGTTGTGTGTAGGAATATTAGTTAAATATTAATACTCAACGGCAGACGATCTAGCCACTATACGCTGAGCAGACGCACAGTGGTCGGAAATGACAAACAACCGGTCAAAACTAAATAACTCTCAGAATTGCTTAAATATTTTGTATTTAAGGTGTTATTGGCGTCTCTGCTATCCAAAGCAATGTGGAAGATAAAAATTATTTTATTTATTTATTTGTTTTATGACGAAATTTAAAAAAATTCGTATCTGAACTCGTACATTCCGTCTGTTGTCATGTTGCCGTAACTTTACAGGACATGCTATATATGAAATCAACTTAGAATTTTTTCCTGATTACAAATACATAATCGTTATTTCGATATCTCGAATACTTTTCGAGATAATCGAGATCGAAAATGGCGATTTGTCAACATAGTGATATCATATATGATATCGATTTAGTTTTCAACAAGGGACATGCACGAGGTGTATCTCACCGATTCTTTTGAAACTTGGTATTATAAGTAGTACGGGTCAAAACATTAAACCAGTACTTTTTTGTATCGGCTGAGCTTGCATCATATTTTACATTAAAAACGGAAATAAAAATTCGTCAAAAAGCAAATTTTTAAAAATCTGTTTTCGTCGAACGAATGCCAATTTTAAAAAACCAAAATATTTCTAACTCTTAAAATTACATAGTAAGTAATCTCAAAAAAAACCAGCAAGAAAAAATAAAAAGTATAAAAAAGGGGGCGGGTGAGAGCTGAGGGTGAACGTAAAAAAATCTGCTTGCTCCACCAGATAGGGTATAAAAGTGATTAAACTTTGCCACTTGAACCATCTCGATATCTACTACCGTTTGGGAATTACAGGGCTTAAATAAAATTTACCAGATTTTCGAGGGTGGCTTTCACCTCCTTAACGGCGAGCTCAGCCGATGCAAAAAAACGCGTGTCTAATATTTTTACCCGCACTACTTATATACCAAGTTTCAAAAGAATCGGTGAGATACACCTCGTGCATGTCCTTTGTTAAAAACTAAATCGATTTCATTATATCACTATATCGACAAATCGCCATTTTCGATCTCGATTATCTCGCAAAGTATTCGAGATATCGAAATATCGATTATGTATTTGTAATCAGGAGATAATTCTAAGTTGATTTCATATATAACATGTCCTGTAAAGTTACAACAACATGACAACAGACCAACAGATAGACGGAATGTACGAGTTCAGATACGAATTTTGTTAAATTTCGCCAATATAACAAATAAATAAATAAAATAATTTTCATCTTCCACATTACTTTGGATAGCAAAGACGGTAATAACACCTTATATACAAAATATTTAAGCAATTCTGAGAGTTATTTAGTTTTGGCCGTTTTTTGTCATTTCGGACCACTGTGCGTCTGCTCTGGAAACGCTGACTGCTAGATTAATATTTAATTAATATTCCTACACACAACAGAACAGATCTGATTTTGGAATAAATCGTGTGGTATTTGCATCTTTTTTCTAAATTAAAACGCCGCGCCCGCAATAACGCCGCTAGTCTGAACCGGCAGACGAGCGATTTTATGCTAACCGTGTAAACTATTTTCAAATGAAAATAGCAATTCTGTGGAATAATGTCGCGTGGTATAATTCACGCTAGCTCTTGGTCTATCCGTATGTGTCTACGGTGGCTATAGTTTGGTTGACAAATCTCGAGCCTGCATCAAGACAAATTCCTAGGTGTAAATTAAAAATTGTATTTATAACGCACACAGCAACTAGTTGTTGCTTAGTGTAACGATTCGTTACTTGTCAGAATATAATTATTTAAATTCCTTAAAATCCCGCCAAGATTTTATTATTGTAGGTTGGCACGAGAGTGTCATGAAATAATGTGGATTTATACTCTAGGCTTGTTCGAATCAATTTCCATAATTTATTGTTGAATTCAAATTTTTGGTTTGTCTATTGATTAAATTGAATTAGGAACTCCATATTGTTAAGCCTTTCTTATTTAAAGTTGTCGTTTGTAAGGAAATAAACATCTTTCGACTTTCTGGGGACTTTCCCTAACAAAGAACCTTGAATAGTCCGATTTTAGCATTTTTTCTCGAATAATTATTGTTCTCCCGTATAAAACTTCATTTGTGTTTGATAATTCTTTAGAAATTCTAATTCAATTTTAAAAAGTAAAATATCGATCGTAAATCATCGATTTTCTATTCAATTTAATTTTATAAATTCAGTTCTTAGATTTTGAATTTGGCGTGATGATCATTTTTGGGTGTGACTTTTTCCGTTCCGTTCAAGGAGCGATTCATTGTGAGGCGTGCCCTTCAAGCAACAGTTCTTTATTTTAAAATTTTTCTGGTATAATTCTATTTTTGAATGTGAAACTTCTAATGTAAAATAGTCTAATTATATTTCCATTGAATAATTGTGTTAGTGGCTTTTGAAGCAATTAGTGCTGCGAATTTTTGAATTTTTTGGTTAACAAAATTTACCTCCAATGGTAGATATTAAATTGAGTCGTCTGGCATTGTTTCTTGAACTATGGTTAAAGAAGAATATCGTCGTTAAAGTGTTCAGCTGGGTTTGGTATTGCGAGAATTAAGAAATTAACAACGTAACTATTTCTACAACCTTTTGAGTTAAAGTTTGCATAAGGTAATATGGTGTAACATGATGAAATCGCTGCCGAAGATTCCATGGGCGTCACCATATTAAGTCATTGCGGTCAGTGGTGAGTTGACATAATTACATTTTTGTTTGTTTTTTATTGCACGTGCATATATCATTCTTTAAATCAGTTTGAGTGTGATAACTAATAATTACCTGTGTATTAAAACTATATTTGTGTGTTAAATTTGAATTTTGGTCACTCAATTAAATAATTAAGTCGTTTTTAAATGTAAAATAACAATGACGTCATCATAGTTTATTTTAAAAAAAGTTCGAAGTTTAGTAATTGATATACTGATTTAAACAATTTGATTTCTGGTTTTTGCAATACAATAAAACATAATTTGAGTCTTTATGTTGTTGTTTTTGTGTTGTATTGATAAATCATAAATCTGCCTGGGAATTTATGTTTTCTTCCCTTTATTATAAACGAAAAACATTGGCGCTCAACGACTTTGGTTTAATTAACATTAGTTGTAGTTAGTATTCTTTATTTCCTATTAAATCTATGGTATACAACAATACAAAACTAAAATAAACTGACAATTTCTAATCTTCACACATTTGAATGTACTTGTCGCGTACGCCTATTTACGTTGCTTTCACCTACAGACTAAGAGTAATTTACAACTATAAAGGTAGTAATCCGGTAATATACACAACTTTATATCTTGACATATAGTGTCTTTCAACCTACTGAAAATGCGAATGCACAAGTTTCAGATGAGTTCGATAGTCGCTGTTCCGTTTATATTTCTTTTCACAGTAGGAGCAAGTAAACTTTGGTTTGACGCCACATTCGTAATTCAGATGTCTTCTCAAATGCGTCTTTTGTTTGTAGGTGCGTGTACACCTTGGGCACTGAAATCGACCAGTTTCGTCTTTAACGTATTTGCTGCTTTGTCTACTCTTGCGTTTGGTTTGGATACCTGAAAGATTCAAGAAATAAATTACAACGTAGTCTTACTTAAGTGTAACTTAAAATTTTATAAATCAAACAGCAAAAAGGAATAATTACAAAAAACTTGTTTTATAAAACTTTTAATTGTTTTTGTATAACAAAATTCGTGAAAACAGTTTATGTTATTATAGTTGCATAATAAGTATCTAATGAAATAAGTCTTTCTTAGGGAGATGCTTGGTTATCACGTGGGCTTTAAGATTGCATTTTTGATAAGTGCGATAAGTACAGTTTGCAAACGTGCAAGCAAACTGAGGAAGTTTTGCGCATTCCCACTTCTTATGCCTGTAAAGCGACGTGACTTGTCTGTAAGCTTTGTTACAAGTAGAACATGGAAAAAGTTCTGCCGTACCTGAAAAAAAATACAATGTTAGATGATTATTATCCAGTATTTTTTCTTATAATTATTATCTTTCTTTTCCTTTGATGTACAGGGTGTCCTAAATCCGATGGTATTAAATGTATTTGCATTGTACTGCAAATTTCTCATCAACATTGTTAAACATAAAAGGCATTTTTTATGATTTGGACATGTGCAATTGCAAAACCCACGTATGCAATTCTTAACAGTATTAAGAAAGTCGCGTATACGTTGATATTAAAAATCTTCATTAAGTTTTGTAATACAAAGTATACAAGGTAAGTATTTTGCAGCCAGGACTTGTATTTATTTAGATCAATTCGCACCCAGCTTCACTCAGTGCTAGTGATTCCTTTAAAACGCCATACATAGTAATACCCTTGTTATGCATACGCCTTAATCTTTAAAATTAATAAAAATTCCTTTTACTGCAAAAAATATTTTATTTTATTGCTTTGAAAAATTGGTAAAAATTTCTATTTCCTTCATCCACTTAAAAGAATTTCTAAACAATGTTTTTCAAGTTTCTAATTCTTCTTAAAACTAAAACATTGTAGCATTGTGTTTTCTCATAGCATGTGATTGAAGATGAACTTTCTGGCGGCACTTTTTAGGACAGTATGGGCACTGAAATTGTGGTTCCTTTCCACATTCCCAATAGATGTGTCGTGTTAACGAGTGCTTGTTTTTATATAATTTGAGGCATACCGAGCAACGATGTTGCGATGTAAAGCCTAGAAAACAAATATTCTTAATTCACTATTAAACCTCGACTTACAAGTAAATAAGCAGAATATATCATATGAAGTAACTTACAATTTGCATACAAAAGCAGATAAAAATCTACAAGAAGCGTTTGTTGTACTACTTATTTAGAGATCTGTTGATGATTCAGAACTACAGCAATTAAACATCGTGCATTACTAAATTAACGGTATTCTTTTGCGAGAGGGAAACATCTATTGCTTTATTAAATAAGTAATAAACTTTCCAAAGTCGACCGCCTTGTTGCTTCAGGTGTGTACATCATGAAGGCTATAAAAACTAAACTGACGCCCTTATTCGATAATTTATTTCTAGAATAAAAAACATCAGTAATTCACAGCCCCTGCGGGGCAGCCGAAGCACGCTGCTCACCTCATCAAGGTTAACAACTTGTGACTTATTTACAATATAGTAGATAACAATAACATTAATATTTAATCCCATTGTGATACAAAATAATATTATAACACATCGTTTATTCTTACTACTGTTTATTATAACTTTCCACATGCAAGAACGTGCGTTAGTTGATGGTTACGCATGTGATGTTTATGTTTAAACAATCTGTTGCAGACTGGACATGCAAATCTTGCTTCTTTGTTGCATTCGTACTCCATATGTCGGTACAACGACTTTATATTTTTGTAAACTCTGCTGCACTGAGAGCAATGAAACCCATAAACTGTAACAAGAAGAGAATTAAAATTATTATTTAAAAATATTTAACATTTGGTGCAGTTATTAATTCTTAGAATTCGTTATTAAACAATAACAACTTCAGCGCAACAAAAGCCAAAAAATACCAAGTAAAATGAATAACATAACTACTTACAAAAACATAGCAGACAATCAACAATTGCTACCTCCCCGCTACGCCAAAATCCTAAGTGACTCAGCGCTACTTCTACTTCTACTTCTAGGTTCATCGAGAAGAACAAGGAAAACATATATAAAGACAAACGGGAATGGACAGAGCAGTTACGCAGTGAATAAGCTCGGGACAACATCTGGTAGATGTCGTAGTAAATGCCCCTTTTGCCTAAAACGTCTTAGGTAGAAGGTACATATAAAACTGCCTAGTTGATTACATTCATATTTAACGTGTTTCACTAAATTACGCCGTCCAGATTAACCGAAAAAGCTCGATAAAGCTTACACTACACTAGGAATACACCCGTCCACATTCTCTCAAGTAAGCAAACACTCTCGTTGGTTACAATAAAATTGTAGCGATCTTGTACCTACCTATAATCACTTTAAATTTGCATTATAAACAGTGGAAGTTACAAGTAAGACAAATCGGCAAACACTTTCAAAAATTGTTACACACCACTGTTTATCATTAAACTACACAGTCTCTTTAAAACAACGACATTCTACTCGTGGGGTAAAAAATGAAATCCACTATAATAGTCGAAAATCTCCCTCCATGCTACAAAGAACAGGAAATTGATAATTGAAATCAAATCTGAAAATTCTACGCTATAATCTCGCAGTCACTTAAGTTCCTCTTTGATTGCAGCATAAGTGCTTTCGCGCGGCCTCGTATCTTTCTCTTACCTTGGAAGAGCTTGAACATTAATTCAAAACTTGACACGTGGACAGAATAAAAACACCTCTTGATCCTGTAACATGGGCCGTCTTCCAGCGGATTCTTGTTTAAACGAACATGTTATGATCAGTATTTCACTAAGCAAGCAAATGTTATAAAATTTGGCATCCAATGACTTCTTTTTATTCCCGTACATCAAAAACAAACTGCGTGGTCAACGATTTTCAACACCAGAAGAAGCCGTTTTTTGTTTCAAAACGCATATTTTGGAGCTGCCTCAAACAGAGTGGAAAAAGTGCTTCGAAAATTGGTTCAAACGCATGGAAAAGTGTATCAATCTTAATGGAGAATATTTTGAAAAACAATAAAACTAGTTTCGATCATAAATACTTGTTTTTTCATTGTTAGGCCAGAAATATAAATAGCAACCTTCGTATTTCCACTTTTTCAGCCGAAAGATTGATGGGATTTAGAAGAACCCTGAAACGATTAACTAGTAAGCCAAAGCTACTTTCTATCATTCGTCTAGCTCTGCACAGTCTGTAGTTGAATATGTTACAATCTTCCGTTAAACCTCTTAAAGGATAGGGTTTCATCAGTCGCTTAAATAAAGGGAAAGCATCATCTGCTATAATAACAAATGGGACTTTGCACGTTTGCCCTGATAGCTCTTTATCTTGAGGAAAATTCAACGGGTTATGAGGATTATTTAGTGCTTTTGGAGTAATGATTGTTGGAACACACCTCCATCACTAATGCGTCCATTTGTACCCACATTTACATAGGTAAATCTATATCGAGCATCGCACATTGCTATAATTATAATAATACGATCTATCTGAAACTGGAGCTCTAAAGCTTATATGTCGGTTGTCTAAAGCTCCCAAAAGTTTGGAAATTGTCACAAATTATAAAAATCTTCCGCAATTTCTTCCCATTCTTCAGATGTTTTGGGTATCTACAAATAAATATAATTTAATTGCTGTGCTTATGTATATGTTTTTAGAAAACACACCTGTAAGTATTCCCATTTTTAATTATTGTAAATAGTAGCACATACTTCTGGAATAAACCGGGAGATAGTGCTTTCGTGTATTCTTGTTCCATACATCAGAGATCGATATGATTCTCCTGTTGCCAAAAATCTGAGAGTTACTTGCAGTCTAAAATAATCCAGATTATTAACTTTATAATCAATAATCAACATTTAAAGCAGTTACATACCTATGCTATGCAGCTACTGGTTCTCGCATTAAAATAATTTGTTTACAAATGTCATTATTAATCAGCGACAATAGCTGCTCAAATTGCCTCGTGGTTAGACGCAGAAAATTTCTATAAGCAGCTGGATCTTCCAGCTGTAATTCCCTATTTAGCATGCCTAACACACCTTTGTTTCGTCGTTTCTCCAGCCAAGATCGTGACCAGGGCCTACCTCTTCGATTTCGCGCGTGAAGTAATATATGACAACACCATAATAAATGTTTTCCCTATAATAAAAAAAATAAAAAACATAAGAACTCTTACAATATAGGCGTCAAACCTCTAATCTATTATTTCTTTATCGTGGAAAAGAAGATGAATGGTCGATTTCTTCTCCCACCAAGAATATAATAAAATATGTAAAGAACCAAGAGTGGTCCCAAACACCTCGAGCAGATTATGACGTCTCCGGACCCTAGGAATTCTAACGCGCCACCAATAAGTGCATCGAATATACCAGAGAAGACTCAAACTTTCTAGGCGTTATAACCGTCGAATATGCGAGAAAAGGCGCGAAACTTCTAGGTTCATCGAGAAGAACAAGGAAAACATATATAAAGACAAGGTGGAATGGAGAGAGCAGTTACGCAGTGAATAAGCTCGGGACAACATCTAGTAGATGTCGTAGTAACGAACAGAAATAAATAAATAAATAACCTACCTATAATCACTTTAAATTTGCATTATAAACAGTGGAAGTTGCAAGTAAGACAAATCCGCAAACACACAAAATTGTTACACACCACTGTTTATCATTAAACTACACAGTCTCTTTTAAACAACGACATTCTACTCGTAGGGTAAAAAATTAAATCCACTATAATAGTCGACGATCTCCCTCCATGCTACAAAGAACAGGAAATTGATAATTGAAGTCAAATCTGAAAATTCTACGCTATAATCTCGCAATCACTTACGTTCCTCTTTGATTGCAGCATAAGTGCTTTAGCGCGGCCTCGTATCTTTCTCTTACCTTGGAAGAGCTTGAACATTGATTCAAAACTTGACACGTGAACAGAATAAAAAAAATTATGTACTTAGCATCTCTTGATCCTGTAACATGGGCCGTCCTCCAGCGGATTCTTGTTTAAACGAACATGTTATGATCAGTATTTCACTAAGCAAGCAAATGTTATAAAAACAAAACAAACTGATTAAATTTTATCCTAACAAAGATAATTATTTCATACGAGCATATAACATGAAAATACGTTTATGAGCTCTTTGTTATCATTAAGATGTTTATTTTATAGTACAGATTTAACGTAAGGAAAATTATTACTATCATCGTTATTGGTAGTATGCTATAAGAAATCTTTGTTAGGAATATCTACTAACGGTAATGTAAATTTAATAAAATTTATTGTTCTTAACGTACTCTTTACTACATTGTATGTGCCTTTGATGTTTAACCATTAGAATTTACACCACTAGAGTGTTGTTGCAAATGATGTTTATGTTTGAACTTCTTTCCCCACAGTTTCATTGTTATCGCCTAATTACACCACATTCTAAACGTACATGCTTCGTTGAGTTACTTAAATAGTTACATGTAATATCTTGCACATCCAGAACAGTTAAAATGAGAAGATTCCACTACAATAAAATATAAATTAGCAAACACACCAGTCGGGTATAAATCTGCTGACGATAAAAGCTGAAAACATTCTGCAGTACCACTTCAAACATTCAATAATTTTATAACAAACCTCAATACTCAAACTTTGAGTGCATTTATCAGGTTGCTATAGTTACTATGACAACCATGACGCATATTGTTACCCCTTCCTTAGTCTAGTCCGTTCTTTTCAATTGCGTAATGGGTTGCGTCATGCATTTCGTTTATTACATTGTAATTAACAAATTAAATCGATTAAATAGATATTGATATGGTATAATACCGGCTCGACCATGGGTGAAGAGGTAGAAAGATTTATTGCATTAATAACTTAAAAACAAAAAATACGTTTGTATTAAAATATTATATAATATAAACTTTTTTATTTCAACTACAATATATACTACAAAAGATCTGTATAAAAGTATACAAAATTATGACAAGGATTATGCTAAACCGGAAGGTGCTTTAAATGCTGCACAAAATACCTGCGTAAAAGTACTAGGAACGCACTGTAATAAAAACTATGAAAATGTGTTAAATATGATGTGGACGAAACAACTAAAAAGGAACTTTATATTATTATCTGTATTAAAATGCTGAGTATATTGATTTTAAAAAGAACGCTCTTAGAAGAACCGAACACCTAAATATTAATAACGTACTCATAATTCTTTAATAAATTGTTTATAACTAACAAAAGCATATTTGGAAGCGCCTTAAAATATTGTCTTACGTTAGATCATCACCTAACTTAATTTACCAACAGCAATAACTGCATCATAGCTTATTAACCTCGGCCTAATCTTGTTACAAATAAAGTCCGTTTCAACAATTATAAACTTAATACTAACAAATAAAATTATCTATGTAATAATATGAAAGACAAAGCAAATAACATATTAAACATACAACTACATAGCATGGTATTAGTAAAAGGTAACTGTTCTATACTTGCAAAAGGAACTTTACAAAAATTGAGGCACTTCGTTGAGAGGCAGTTTTGTTTAGTAGGATTACTCGCAAATACTTATTGTAATGTATATGAACGGACTACGAGGTGTGTGAGAAAAGTAATGAGACTAGCAACACTGAGGGATATCTGGCAACGTTGTGTCTACCGGCCTGTGCTAAACCGGTTTGTTTATCGCTTCCACTTCCTCAGTCCGAGTTACAACTCCGTACAGCTAACACATTATTTTTGACAGCGTCATCAGTGAAGTTGTGTTTTTGTTGTGTGTTACAGAAATGGAGCATCGGAATTTAGAGCAACGTTGAGCAATAAAGTTTTGTGTTAAACTTGGTGAATCCGCGAGTGTGACTTTTGAAAAGTTAAAACAGGTCTATGGGGAACAGTGCTTATCAAGAGCACAAGTTTTCCGCTGGCACAAATCATTTTTGGACGGCCGAGAACACGTTGAAGATGAACCTCGCTCAGGGAGACCTTCAACTTCAAAAACTGACGAAAACGTTGAACGTGTGAGGGCTCTTGTGAGATCAGACCGTCGTTTAACAATAAGGATGATGAGTGAACAGTTAAATTTAAACACTTTCACCGTGCATCAAATTTTGACAGACAATTTGAACACGCGAAAGATTTGTGCCAAAATGGTGCCGAAAAACCTCACAACTGAACAGAAGAACATTCGAAAAAACGTGTGCGTTGATCTTCTTGAGTGGATTGCCAATGACCAAGAATTCTTCAATTGTGTGATCACAGGTGATGAATCCTGGATATTTGAGTACAATCCTGAAACAAAGCGGCAAAGCGAAGAGTGGCACACTTCGTCATCTCCTCGGCCGAAGAAATGTCGAATGAGCAAATCAAAGATCAAGACCATGCTGATTTGTTTTTTTGACAGTAAGGGTATCGTGCACAAAGAACTTGTCCCACCAGGACAAACTGTCAACAAAGTGTTTTATAAAAGTGTCCTTGAAAAGCTCAGGAAAAGAGTGATTCGTGTGAGACCAGACATTGCAGACAAGTGGATGCTTCATCATGACAATGCTCCGTGTCACACAGCAATTTCCATCAGCGAAGTTTTGACCTCAAAACGCATTACTGTTGTTCCTCATCCCCCCTATTCACCTGATTTGAGTCCTTGTGACTTTTTCCTTTTCCCGAAATTGAAACATGTCCTAAATGGACGTCATTTTGGAACTCTGGAGAACATTCAAAAGACTGTGACCGACCAGTTAAAAGCCATACCAGTTGAAGACTTCCAGCGCTGCTACCAAGAGTGGGAACAACGACTCCGCCGGTGTATAGCTGCCCAAGGGAACTACTTTGAAGGGGATAACATTGTTGTTTGAAAAAAATAAAAACTTTGGTTAGTATGAAATCAGTCTCATTACTTTTCTCACATACCTCGTATATCAAGGTTCCAAATACCGTGTGTTTTATTATATTATGTGCTAACCTACAGGAATTTAAAAATTTTATCACAAATTCGACATCTAATGAATTTCAAAAACAGGATTTCCCTATAAAGTATCACAATATTGCTCTTATTAGTCAGAATTGATCTTCGATTTCATTATGAGATTCAATATAGTGCTAGTTTACTCTTTGTGGGTGTAATTTGCATTATAAACTATAGGATAATTACCGACCTTGTAATTATTAATAACAACATATTCTATACTTTCGCAAAATGAAAGTTACAAAAAGAACTTAACCTTTCCAAGCACTGCTTAAGCAAAGAAACATCATTTAGCACCCAGCCAACCTACATAAATATTTGATTTATGAAAGAAATTTACACCATTTCAAGAACCACACTTTCTTATAAAAATTACAAGAAAGTCTAAATGTTCCTAATTGATGTGCTCTTCTCTATTACGATTAGAAAAGCTCGTTGCCATCAAAACTATAATATACGACCTAAATAAAACCCACCACGCTATTATTTATCAATATCTCCAACTGCTTCTTTTGCTTCATTATTTTGCGTTTTTCGACTAGCTAAAATAGAGGAACACGGATCGCTGTCCGTATTATCTGCATTGGCTTCTATTTCTGCTCTGACAGAAGCATAATCTATTTCTTTGTGCATTCGCTCCATATGCCTAGCCATGTGCATTTTTTGTTTCGCTTTATAAACGCAGTAAGGACATTTGAATTGAGGCTCTTTACCGCATTCCCACTTCCTATGATTTCGAAGCGAACTCTTCAGTTTGTAAATACGTCCGCAGTCTGGACATGCGAATCCAGATCCATCGTTCGAGGTTTTTTGGGGTTTTGGTGATTTTAGTGGTGCACTGAGATCGCAAGTGCTTTTCGTTGACAACGAATGAAACACCGAGTTCTTCATACTCTCGCGCATTAAGAGCATGGGTAGTGCAAGATGAGGAGGAAAATGTTCCCAGGAACGCTTTACTCGTAGATCTTGAGGACCTGAAACAAATGGAAGAGTCAGAATTTAATTTTGAATTATAGTACAGAATATGATGAGAATTAAATTAAATTAAACTAAAAAACCTATAAAACATCCAAAACCATAAAAAACAAAAAAGAACCAAAAATATAAATAATAGAGAAATTATAATTACAAATGTAATAATTGCAATTACTTACATGGAATGGTAAAGCTTCTAATATAGCACGAGTTTTAAAAAGGTACAAACTTTAGAAACACAATTTTTAAAGTTCTGCAGAAGAGTAAAACCCAAATAATTTAAGTCTAGACGTCGAAGAGGACAAATTACTAGGTGACGTCTATTAGTCTACTAATTCCTGTATTGAGTATACCCCCATGGTCGGAGAGAAGAGTGAGCAAAAAAATATGTTACGCCACTTAAAAAATAGATAATTCTGTTAGTTTTGGAATTTTCACTGAATTCAGCAGAGACAACTCGCTTGTATCTTTCTCGTAGCATGCACCGTTTTTGAGTAAAACAAAATTTTGTGATATCTGGAAACGCTAGAATTTAATTTTTAGTGATTTGTTTTTTAAAGTCTTCAAAACTACATGTAATATTCAGTTGGAACCTTCTGTATGGTTATCACGATAAAACTGACCATTAAAAAAAAGTCCATATCTCAAAAGCTATTAAAAATAGGCGTGACAAGTATGGGTTTGTTAAAAAGGTCTTTGAAGGTACTACCCAAAAATAAAACAAAAAATATAGCAATCCATTTAAAAAAATTCCATATGGGGGATTACGTCACAAACAAGCACAGCACCTAAAAAATATCGAGATATAAAATAAAAATTGACCTGTTTTAGCGTTTTTCAAAAATATCATTCGTTTTGAACTTACTGATTTTTATTCCATAAGTAGTTTTCCCACCACATTCGTATTTTGAATGCCTTGATAAACTGGAATCGTGTTTGTAGGTTTTTCCGCAACCAAGACATTGGAGAGATTTGTCTACACATTCTGGAAATTAACGCATCATTACATTTCTATTATTTAGGTTAATGCTATTGTTATAGTATAAACAACTTAATAAACAAAATGCTGCAAAAAACAAAATCTTTTGATTACGTACCGAAACTTAACTTGTCGTTAACTTTACTAACACCCTGTATAATGAAGTTGAAGAAAATATTCTACACGATAAAAGTAATGGAGACCGTGTGTAGTACCATCTAAGAACATTATTATTGGGGGTAATTTATTTATTTATATCTATTGCAATAAAAGTTTGTCGAATGTACAGAATGTCCAAATTCGAGGTAAATGCGGAATATATCAAAAACTAAACAAACACATTACCTATCTGCTTTTTTTGATGAGTCAGTTGCTGCAATCAGAATTTATATATATATCATCCTGTCTTTTAGTTAGTTTTCTCTCAGTTTTTTAAGATCTCAAAGATTTGAGTGATACACACATGATTTTAAATATCCCCACAGAAAAAATCAAGTGGGGTGAGATCAGGAGATCTAGCCGGCCATTTCATTGGACCACGTCTTCCTATCCATCTATTAAGAAAGACTTCTTCTAGGTATTCTCTAAAACGAAGTGAATAATGTGGTGGTGCACCATTCTGTTGACACCAGACATTAAAACATTAAAATTTCAAGTTTAATTTTTTCTTCCAAACGGCGATAATAAAAAAAATATGAATTTTATTCCTTAATTTATTTACACGCCGATATACTATCGAATCAATAGAAGAAAAACCTTTATGCAATTACAGGTTCGGATACTAAACCAAGATTATCAGGAACTGATAAGAGAAAATTGAAAAAAACTTCGTACCGCTCACACGGACAGTGTCAGTTCAAGAGTACCCTGAATCTCTAGCAAAAGGCAGAGGTAGATTTGGTCAAAGCGTATACTCCAGGAGACATCACTAAACCTCTAAAGAAGAGTAACAGATAACAGAACGGACTGCTGTTCCTTATTAGTTTCTTGTATAAAATCACTGCGTGCATAGGAGTTTGCGCTCAGAGAAGAACAAGCACCTCGTCCACTCCACTTATTTAGATATGTCCGACTCAAACATTTTCTGACAACTCAACTGGAATGTGCTTGTTCCCCATCGTGAATAAAATAAATTTGGTTTTGTATCACTAAAGGAATTTATTCTTGTTGATGCCTCGTTTAAGTAACAACATACAATATTCTCATCTGACCACTATAAGGTAGTCGTTTTCAAAATTGCACTTTTTATAAACATATTTTCATCGGTAAAACATGGTGCCATATAAAAACCCAATTTTAGTATTTTTGCAAAAACCATTGAACAAGACTCAAGGCGAACCTCCAAAGTGTTTGAAAGCATTGAATATGAAATGGATGCAATTGTTGTTCCTCCAAAACTCTTAAGACGAACTAGTGTGATAGACCAATCTGCTTTAATTATTTCCAACACTTCTTTCTCCTTATTTACGCTCCCTACATTTTTCTCGGCTCGATGCTGATGTATGTTTGCAAAAGCGCTTTTTGCAGGACATTGATATTGCGGAAAGGTTTCGCGATACACTCTTTAAGCTTAATGAAAACTACCATTTGCGCGCCAATATATGAAATCAACATCTGTTAGTTCGTATTAATTAACTTATTATCAGAAACGATAAAGTCATTTGATATAAGACAATAATGGAAAGATGGCGGCTGTGATTGTTTTTTCCATAACTATTAAGTACTTTAGAAAAATAAATAAAATATTTAAATGACATTTATAATGCAATTCAGATAAAATAAATAGTTTTAGAACATAACTACCAGATCCACAAAACATTCTAAATACTTTTAGAGAACATTGAGTATAACGCAAATAAAATAAAACAAAATGATCATCAGAGTTTATTGTCTTATTATAAAAATATCATTGAATGCAAACAAATACAAAATTCTAAAGAAAGATCACAATATTAATTTCAACTGATTTGCTCCATGTTGTGTACCCAAATGACGCAGATAGTTTCCTTTTCTAAAAGTTTTATATGGACAGAATTTACATAGAAATTGAGGTTCCTTGCCGCATTCATACTTTCTGTGGTTAATTAACGATGATTTGTACTTGTAATATTTTCCACAAGCGGGACACGAAACTGAACCAGCCGGAGCATCTAAAACATAGTGATATGTCACATCCCAGGATAGATGATAAATATGATAAATAAAATTAAATAGCGTTTCAATCTGTCGAAATGCATCTATCAAACTGGGCAAGTTTTATTAATTTCTCATGTATTTACTTAGCATTTTAGCATTCTACATTTTACTTATAAAATTAATTATTACAGATACATTAACATTTTCCCAACAAAGAAAAACTTTGCATTTTACATGTTATCTATGCTTCAAATGGATCTTATAGTGTCTTATGTGTACTTATGATGGA